>JAAIXJ010001786.1:65653-153038 GCA_013403705.1 Heliconius hermathena | reverse complement strand
ATATAGGGGTAACATACTTAGCTTTTTGTAGATTTACTCAAATGACAAGAATGATATAGACATTTTGTCTTCTCCATTTCGATAAAGCTTGTTTGAGATGATGCGTTCAATTATTGCGATAAAAATTAGCTTTATTATTTAGAACACTGAATTAGTATACGTTTCTGTTAACTGTTATGTATGGTTGATTGTTTATGATAAACATTTTGTTATTTATCTACCTCAGCTTTATGCATTTCCTTTAACATTACAGCTTTTTTATTAATTTTTATTGTTTTATTAGGCACCTGAATCTTATAACAATTTTAATATATCTGCAATTATCGGAAGCTACAACTTTATAATGGCGAAGTATTTTGAGACAACTGCAGTATTTCAGTGGCAATCATATCTACATGTTTTATATTGATGAAATTAGTTATATATAATCAAAAAGAACAGTAATAACTCATTATATATATAAAATTATTTAAGGATAAGTAATAACCGTGTCCCAAGTAGAAACGAATATATGGCAGTTGACTCAGTTTGTTAGTTATTTCGAGCGGACTAGAAAAAGATATCTACCGTATTTTTAAAACCAATAAGAATATTGAAAATTTGCATATACTAAATAGTATATAATCTTATAACAATTAACTATTCCAAATTTGAGGAAGATAGCTTTTATATTGTAAAAGTTATTACATTATTCTCTTAAAAACGCTCTCCTGAAAACTAGTGATTTTGTAGATAGCCGTTTGCTCTTTGCTGCCGTCGATCTGTCTCTGGCTTGTCAGTGAGAATCCCTAGACCATTGTGCGTTTTAAATACACATATAATTATATTATTATTAATATCATATTATATTTTGTATTGAATATCAGGTAATAACCTTGTCTACTCGTAATCACGAAGCAATATATAATATTTCATTATCAACATATAGACACAAGGTAATGTCAGTTAGCTTACCTTCATTTAATATTGCACCATGGACAAAATTAAAAAATATCAATATAGCCTTATTTAGTCCAAAATGCCATAATCCAGCAAAAAGATATAAAAAGCGCCAAAAATCCAACATTTGGAGAGCTTCCTGGCGAATAGCCGAATATTAGGGCAAAATATTGGTTTGGTGTGTAGCTTCAATCAAATTTTATGGATTGCTTCGAAGAGAAAAAACACCGCTAATAGTAACTCATCAAAAGAAAACCGTAGAGGTGTAGCTTATTTGAATAACATGGGATCACGTCACGATCAAGTCACTTATTTGCAAGAATAGATGTAAATAAAATAAAAAATAAATCAGCTTCACGCTGTATCCTGCACACTGCAGGGTAGGCAGAGGGAACCTAGTGTTAAGACACTCCATTTCCCACTTTCTGCCAACCTCAACCCCGCGCTTGTCCTCGACACCAGAATGTAAATGTAAATATTTAAGAATAATTATAATATTAAAGTATTATAAAATTAAAATATTTAATTAAAGTAAATATTTCATCTTTTCGAGTGAGGATCGAACCCATAACCAGTCGGTTTTACAGTCACATTTTGTGCCACTGCACCACGACTAGCCTCTTGGATTTAAAATCTATATTTTTGATAAAGATTTCAGTTAAATATCTGTCGGTGCCTAGTATTGAGTGTAGATTTTTTTCAGAATGTCTTTTCACTGAATCGTTAATAGTTTGTAAAAAAAGAAGTATACCACTTCCGGAAAAGAGAAAAAATAGTCTACGATCTACATTATGACCGGCTTCTACGTTTTGCTTACGGCGTTAACTTAAACGTATAGAAAAATAATTACACAATTATTTTTTTTGTTTTTTTGTTATTAATTAGTATTCGGCCGAATAGTATAATATATACATATTTGATATTCGGCCAAATATGGTAAATATCGAATATCAATCGAAAATTGTTGCAAATCTAATAAAAAACATTTTTCTACTCGTATCGAAGCGTGCGAAGCATGCAAAAACAACTGAACAACTGAACTATATATATATATATATATATATATATATCTTTGTCGTCCTTTGTAGTCCACGCAACGCAAAGAAAATATGCAGCCTTGGGTTCGCCACCCAACATGCAATGTCTTTAAAATGAACGTTAATAAAGTGGAGAACGGAAGTACAATAGGTCCTGCCTGCCTGCCGCACTAAATCTGGGAGGAGCCCGAAGATGAGAATTTTGATGAGACTTTTAAAATGCTTCTAATACTTCTAAGAGACTCTCTCTCTCTGTTAAAGAAATAGGTCCATACATTTTATATTGTATTAACGGAAACAAATACAATATGAAAGGTATGGGGTACACTTTTAACAGATCCATGTGTGACATAATTGGTGAATAGTTATCTGAAAACATTTGTTGTTTTTTAGAACACCTTGCATAGAAGCGATGTACACGTAAGCTAAGTAAGCGACTATTAAGATTAATGTGGTTTCATAGTACGCTGTGCGGAGGCTCTGCCCCTCTTCCCTCTTCGAGAGGGCGCCCTCAGTTCTCTTCGAGCCTCTAACGTGAGCGGATGTTTGGCCGCGCTTGAAATAGTGACGAATTAAGAGTTGACATTTTTCTATAAAAATCGTGTTGTGACTATAGAAAACCTGTGAGCTCATTGGATTTATATTCCTGTAAGTATTCCAATAATAATTTACTTAATAAAAGTTCAAAGTTCAAAGCTCTCTAATGTTTAAATAACCGGAGGCATTTGGTAAATGTTTTGTTTAGTTCACCTTCATTTATTTTGTAAACTCAGGTAGGTTAGTGTTGAAATCTGAAAAATATCCGCATTCGTATAGCCCTAATAGTTTCCTTATATGATTTATATTAAAATATTTTTACCGTACACTGTTTTATTTTTAAAGCTTGCGGGTGTAGTTAAATTAGAGACAATAAAATTATAAAAACGTGACTATTTCTTCATATCCTGTACGTAATTGAATTTGCTTCGTTTACATTGCTTGTGGCCAAGGTTTATACATAAAATAATCAATCAATTTTATACATAAAATAATTTAACAACTTAGAAAAAATATTATCATAAAAACCACTTCAGTTTACTTGACGGCTTCAAAGATAACAATTATTTGTTGAAAGTCTTGTGAATCATACACGACATTGGGATTAGTACCTTTTCACATTTAGAACTAGGTGTCACCTTTAACTTTTTGTAAGTTGTTAAACGAAGTCTTTAAATTATATTAAGTTATTATACTATATTTAGAATAAATAATTAATAAATTCATCCATTAAGAATTGCCACATTTAATAATTAACAATAAGGTAAAGACATTTATTTTGATTTTTTAATAAATAGATATATTTTTATAGCGTATGATGTCCTTCATACAAAGTGTATTTCGTAATCAAAATTTTAGCAAATTAGCAGTAATGTATTGAGGCCGGTCGTGGCGCAGCGGCACGAGGTGTGACTGCAAAACCGACTGGTTGTGGGTTCGATCCCCACTCGAGGAGATGAAATATTTACTTAAATTTCTATTTCCATTTCTTCGCTCTGGTGTCGAGGTTAAGCGCGGCGTTGAGTTCTGCCACTCAACACGCAATGCCTCCAGAATAAGCCAGAAAGTGGGGAACGGAGTGTCTTAACACTAGGTTCCCTCCGCCTACCCTGCTGTGTGCGGGATACAGCCTGAAGCTAAAAAAAATAATAATGTAAATTTAAATTTTTATAACTTTGTAAATGTGACTATGTCGTTACATCTAATTTTACGTGGCTAGTATTTTAATTTTCTTTTAGGATAATTTTTATGTTCAAAAAATATAAATGTTGAGCTCAACAGTATCAATAGACATTGTCACAAACTTTTGTGTACAGTGTTGAATGGAGAAATACATTGACAAGATCCTAAAGCCTAACTTGCAAAGGCGTTCGTCAATAAAAAAAGAGTATTACTTACTCGTTTCATCTTATCTCTTATCTCTTTTGTCTAGAAATACAATTTACATAAAGCATGTAATATATATATTCTTTATTGCACAGATAAAAAAAATTGTAAAATACAGTTGAAAAGATATGTTCACAACAGCGGGCTTATTTCTAAAAGAAATCTCTTCCAGCCAACCCATGGAAGTGGATGAGTGCAAACAGCAGAATAAGATCACAGTGCAATCATAAAAATAAGAAAAATAAAAAATATCCAAAAAAAAGGAGGATTATCTATATTAATACAATATACACATTACATACATACTGTATAAACAACAACTACTATAATATAGTTACTAAATAAACATACATATAAATAAATACATATATCAGTATAGATATATAATTATATATACTATTAAATAGACTACATATACATACATATACATGCATAATATAATGTAATATGATGGATTCTAAAAAATTAAAACGAGTATTACAAGTATGTGAGACATAAAATACAATATGTATTTTCTTCATAACTGTGAAAAAAACTTGTAACACAAGGTGATGTCACAATTTTTTTATGTAATCAAAAAATATCTTTAATATGCTTAATAATATCAATGTCAATAGAAATGAACAAAACAAAACCATTAAGGACACGTTTTTCTTTGATCATTGCCCGACATTTTCCTGGTTGCTGCATCAAAAGAAGTAAAACTTTATCCGATTTATAGTTTTCCTTTACGGCGTGGATAATGAATTCTACACACGAATTTAGCAGCTCATAGTTGAACAAGAATGATTGATGAGAAGACTAAAAAAAGAAATGGATTTGTTCGATCGGATAAAATGGATTGGGAGGTGAGATAAGGGGCTGAAGGGTACCCTAAGGAGGGCCTACAGAATCTACAGAGTATTGGAATTTATGAAACAGGTGTCTAAGGGGTGCAAAATTAATAGCGCGAAGGTGTTTATTCTGTTTTTTGAATATAACCTTTAGAAATCTTCAATTACGCAATGCTTTTGTTTGCCTTGTGCTTAGAATCACAAAGAATTATAATTGTTAAATAAAAACTTTATGAATTTCTTCCATGATATATATTCATGTTTAAAATAAATTTGAATAGAATGAAATTGAAATTGAGTAAGTACTGAAGTCAGTAAGAGACCAGTCGTCGCCTCCAGTGGGGCACAAGCGTGCAACTGTACACGCTACCGGTTGCGGGTTCGATACCTAATCGAGAAAATGAGTTTATTATATTCATTTCCTCGCTATGGTAACGAGGCAAAGTACAGTGTTAAATCCCGCCACTCAACACGCAATACTTCCAGAATTACGCGTAAAGTGGGAATGTCTCGGGAAAAACGGAAATGTCTTAATTCCGAAGTTACCTCTAACTAATAATCTATAAAAATGTAAGTAAAATCACATACGTCCCAAGTATATTATCTTACGCTTTTCTTTCAAGTACCAAAATACGCGAGTTAAAACTTAGCGGTAAAATTCAGCGTAACGCCGCTGGAACCAAAACATATTCGGTAAAAGAAAATGATATTGGTAAAGTGAAAATCCTTGTAGACAACAAAATACATGAAGATGTTATGTTATTATATAATATTACATAAAAAATACTTAAGAATTTAAGTTCTATATCGTTCTCTATCTTTTATTAGTAGCCTTGCCGTTTTTATATATATTTTTAGGCAAGCTATTATGTTAAATGTAAGTATAATTAATAATTATTTTGGTTCTTTATATTAAAACTTTTATAAAATACTAGTCTGAATGCTTAAAACAATGTTAAGTAATTCCTAAAAAAATAACAGTTTGAAGCACTAATACGACTGACTAATTAATATTATTTTCAACTTTAGAAACAGGAAAAACATGTACATCTTGTTTTTGGAGATCTACTATTTATTTAATAAATTACGTGATGTATTTTTTAGCAAAAAAAGTTAATTAATAATTTATATACACTCTTTAATATTTATTTATTTAAAAAAATATAATTATCAATTTATATAAATCAAAAACAATATAAAATGAAATATTGCAAAAATATACCAAAAATATAGATTTGGATTTATAAAGAGTGTTTAGAAATTACGTCTTTTTTAATTTTTATCTAATTGTGAAGGCATAATAACTTTAAATTAACCTTCAATATTCAAATAAATATTGAAATATATGTACATATTACATGCATACCTACCTATATTTTTATTGTTAAGGTTAGGTTAGGTTAGCTAAAAGTGATACTAAATAATTAGCCCATGTTTAGGTAATATTAGCGATGATTAAAATAATTTATACCATACTTTTGTAGCTTGAGTTTGACCAATCGCTATCCTGTATGATTTTTTCATACAATAAAAACACGCAGTTAATTAATAAAAAAATGATGTTACATTTTTAAAGGCTTGACTCAAAAATTAAATTCATTTAGTTACGTTCTAATGTAATCACGCAAACAGTATTTTAATTTTTAACATATGTCACTTTTTACAAACATCCATTATCGTAATAAAATCGGAAATTAAATTAAGGTTTTAATTAATGATCGGAGCTCCCTCAAATTTGACCCCTACGTAGTCCAAATTTATATTGCCTTTATATCGTGAGTTTGGTATAATAATTAATTAAATTGATAAAATGAAGCACGAACGGGGTCACGGAAATGGCTGACCTTTCATATTTATAACAAATTGAAATTTTTACATTGTGCAAAAATTTACATGGCTACTGCTAATGTTTCAAGTTTTATTTACTAGTATGCATTCATTTTGCCTACTACTAGGCTAGGAGATTACGACTGTAAATTTTCAAAAATTTTGCTAGGTATAAAATAATTCTGATAAGAAAATATATTTTCTTTAAAGCATTAACAACTTCATCGAACCACAACAACTTTTTAATTTTTTTATTTGTATAATTTTTAAAATCAACTTTTCTTTTTTATTTGTGACTCGACACACAGACAATTAAAATATGGCTGATTTCATAAATTTTGACATAACAAAAATTTTGTTTAATGTTTTTTTAGAAATTGCAAATATATAATGAAGTCTTTAAAATCACAATAAATAACATGCAAAATAAAAAATTTGAAACAAAATGGCAAAATAAAAAAATTTTGTTTATGTTAATTTTCAAAATGCTTAGTGTTAATGTGTAAACGTTTCGCTGCGCCCCGGGATTCGTTGCGGGGTAACTAGGTCAGGCAATTTGTCCCGGCCATCTATCTCACGGGAAGCTCAGCCATAATTTGATTATGACTTGGTTTGTGTAAGTTATTATACCAGATATCTATTCAATATATTTTTTATATAAAACACTCAATGGAAAATAATAATAATATCTGCAATGCATTGCATTTGCATTTTTATAACGTGCGTCTACATATTATATGTATAAGAAATAAAATATTTTCTGCACTTTTTTTAAATTTTAAGGAGTATCTTAGCATATTTAAAGTTAGTAACGTGTTTTGATTATAATATAGAACTTTTGTTTGAAAGAACCCAATGTCTCACTTTCCCTAATTAATCTATATGATTAATAATTCTTTTATTGTGATTTCAATCCACAGTGATCCATCTTTTAACCAAACATCCAATACAAAAATGCGAATCTGATACCATAAAAGCTTTCTACACTTTTGAAACTTGATACATACAATTATTTGCAATGTTATCCTTTGTTATCCGTGCAAACAAAACACAATAGAAAATAAAATAGGTCAAAATATTATTCAGGTTTCCTCGAAGAAAATTCTCAATAGTAGTTGGAGTTCATCTATGTTGCTTTAATAAAAACCTAAGCAAGCAAGTATCGAGAGCTCATATAAAAAGCGAAGCGATGTACTGCTGCCCGGGATTTGATAATAAAACCGGGTCGAGTAAATCGTCCCGGACGTAATCTTTCTTATTAGGAACGTGGTCAGCATTGCCCTAATGAAGTACATATTTTGAATGTCTTTTAAATAATATAATTAAAATAAATATAAAAAGCGAATAAATATACATATATCTAATTTTATTTATAAAAATAACTAAATACATAGTCATTTTTTATGTCATAAGTATAGGTGAAGAGGACTTAAAAAGAAGGGAAAGTTTTTTAAAAAGGTAATTCTACTCTAAGATTGTTTCATGAAAATGTATAGTTTAGCTAAATTATTTAGATTTTAATTTCTTTATGTTTTGTGTAGGCTGGAAAATGCAACGAAACATATTGAAAATGGTGATTATTTTTGTCTTTCACCAAATCGTTCACATTTAATAATATATTTTAACTCTTTTTTTAAATAACATACTACATAAAAACATTACAAAATGTTATAAAATATATTTATACAAGTAGTACATAGTGTAGTATACAGTATATAGTGATATAAACTGAATAATTATATTATCCATCACAAAACAGCTGAGGCAAGCTACTGAAACCATCAGGGTAGCAGAGGAAAGCTTAATTAAAAGTTAATATAGCATTATCCACGTAACAAAGCAAGCAAAGTGTAGCCTAATCAAACGACTGGTGAACTGCATGCTTTTGTCGTCCAATTAGTTCGTTGACACGCTCGCGGCTCGACCGTCGACGCCATGAGCCATCGACAAACGTAACGAAGCCGCAGTCGGAATGTTAATTAATTGTACACAATAAACACTACTTAATTGAAATGCTCTTGATTAGGATTTACTGTTTTCTCAGCCTTGCCTGTGGTGGCTGTAGGTCGGGAAGTGCTCTAGGCTGGTTTAGTTATTGAAAATTGCAAAGGAGGTTAATATAGTTTCACTTATAACCATATTAGAGCGAGTATAATGAGTATTTGTTGTTATTGAACTACAAACATTACATAGTAAGCAATTAGGGCCAGAATTACAGGCAAAAATATTTTTTAATGTTTTTCATTTTTATGGTTCCGTACCTCGAAAGAAAAAAATGAAGTCTTATAGGATCACTTTGTTTTTCGTCTATCTGTCTATGAAGATTATTTATCTCAAGATTGCGAGGAGGCATCAAGGTGAAATTAATAAGAAATATAACTCCTTGGAGTCCAGTAAAATTTATGCAATAAAAAGTTATGAAACGTTCATGAAAAAAAAAATCGTAATGTACAGATCATAGGAAAAAATTATTACAAATTTATATGTGTTGTTCATTTCATATAAAATCAGTGCATATGCCCGCAAATTAATAATTGTCTACTTTTATAAGTTTCATTTCCGTTGACCTACAATTACGTACCTACAAATTGGTACGGAACCCTCGGTGGGCAAGACTGACTCGCACTTGACCGATATTTTTTTACATTTTAGAATTTTTATTTATAACACAGCCTAAACACAGAAAACTGAATATTAAATTAAAATAATGTACCTCTGACATATATAACAGGTTTTACTTTTTTATGATCGTTTTGTATTTATAAAAATCGTTATTGATTTTATTTATACTTAAAAATTGGTTTTGTGTTTATTTTTTAAAAGATAAAATCTTTTTTTACATTATGCCTATAGTTAGCAAGCTGGGACTTGTGCTAATGAGGCGGATCGTTCACGTTGCAGCTGCCCACACAGAAAGCTCTACACGTGATAATATCACACAAGTTCCACATTTTAAAGTGTTGTTTACACATTAAGGGTAACAACAATTTTAAAAGTTTTTATAACAATTTCGTATGCAACGGGACAAAAAATGACAAAAAAAAAATATTAATCATTAGCAAATTGGAATAGAAAAGTACGTACGTAAGAATATATGAATATATACTTCATATTTCTTAGGAATCTCTAATATATTTATTTTCATTAAATTACATTTTCATAAGAACGTCACGAGAGGAAAACTTATTTGACCTTGTGCATTATATTAATATTTTTTTTATTACTTTTACAATAATATCTATTTTTACTTGACGGTAATAATAATTTTTCTTTAAGATTTTATATCTTTGTTGTTGCTTTTTGTCGTTGTCGTAAGTGCACTCGTTTGTGTCAATACGTTGTTTTTGTACTTTTTAAAATGAATTGACAGCTTAATGGTTACAGCGCATATACTTTAGTGCGATATTTTTAGCACAGTAATTTGTTTCAAGGGCTGGCTGAAGGAAATGTATGACGCTTCAATTTATGTTAATTTGTTGTAATTAATAATGTTATGTTAAAAAAAATCATATATATATATATATGTATATATATATATATATATATTTCAGACAGAGATACAGAGTACAGTATTTCACTTAGTGTCAAGACACTCCTTTCCCGTTAGAACATTTCCGCTCCCCACTTTTTAACACGATTATATTTTATTAGTGAAAACATTTTTATAATAATAAACATATATGTATATAGAATAATATATAATACGTCCTTCAAATACTGATAATATTACATCTATATATAATTTCAATCACTTATGATCAAATCTAGCTATTAACTACTAAGTTAGTAGTTAGCAGTAACCCACGAGGTGGGTGAGCTGCAACCATGTTTAAGTAAACTCTTGTAGTATTTTTTATTTCATTTGATATTATTTAAATACTTCCGAAATGCTAAACAAAATTGAAAAACTATTTAAACTATTGTATTGAAGGCGAAAAAATAAGATACAATGTTAATAAAAACAATATTCATTCACTTGTATTGATATTTCTAAACTGGTTATTGTAACTATGTTTGCACAACTGGGTGCAAGGTTGTGTTCTCGTTTAGGTCATTCTGTGTCATAAGGTATCACGTTCATTATATGACTTATTACGTCTATAAATAAATATATCAATTTGTAAATGTACTTAATTTAGTATTTTGCTAAGCTTTTTGGCTGTGAGACCGTCACGGCAACCGTTAAGTTTATGGGTTGACCCCCATTTGAGGGAATGAATTATTATTTTTAATATTTTCATTTCTTCGCTCCGGCACCAAGGCAAATTCCGGCGTTGAGTTTCGCCACTCAACACGCAATGCCTCGAAAAGTTCGGCAGAAAGTGGTGAACGAAGTGTCTTAACACTAGGTTTCCTCTGCCTGCTGGATGCGGGATGCAATATGAAACTATGTGAAAAAATATAACTACTGTGTATTATAATAATAACTTATCGATTAAATACACAGCAGCCGAACGTACTAGTTATGTAAGAATAGACATTTATTGATAACGTTAAAGTAAATACCATTTAATTACCTAGTTTTGTAGAAAAGGCAGAAAATAGATGCTATTTATTATATTACCTCAACTAAAATAACAGTAAAAACATTGTATTTGAAGAATACATATTATTAAAACGAAAAAACCGTACAGTCTCTGTAGAGACTGTACGATTGTATTCAGCTAAGGACAAAAGACATATTTTTAAAATAAAATATTGTTAAATAAGTTTCCTTTTATTGTGATTCCTCTCACGTTTTTTTTATATCGTGGAACCTTCCTGTAGAAGACATTGTAATTTGTACGTTTAGCTGAACCATTGCCATTTCCCACTTTTTTTACTGAAAAAAAAAGAGTTGGAAAGTACTCCAGTGACGCATTTCTTCTCATTGAACCAAGAAAACACTATAAAATAAAAAATATTTTGTTATTTATGTTTCGGTTTTTTAATAAAGCCCTAAAGTCTTACATCGCACGTGACTTCACTACAAAAAATATATTTACTGAAAGGGATTTGGCACAACAAACATTGCAAGTTAAAATAATATCGACAGGAAGACAAGATTTCCTTTTGATTTATACATATTTAAACATAAATACACATTTATACATCACATATAATATCAGATATATATAGAAATTGAAAGAACATTTGGTTTCACTTATCGTGTGCTAAAAGCAATAGTATTTTACAGTTCACTGGCTGGAGTATGAATTACAAGCAGGAGTCATAGCGAGGATGCAATGGACCATGAGTACCGCTTCTGACGTTATGCTTCGTTTACTTCTCGGTATTAAATCCAATTATTTGCAAATCGTATATATATCTTGATATTTTTCTATTTATGATCTTTTCTTCATATCACATTTTAATTTTCTTCAAATATAGCTTTGATATATAATTATTAAATGATATAATCGTCATACAAGAAAAACTTGAAACTTAAAATGTTACATATCTAACAAGATTTCAAAAAATAAGATATAATAAACCAACAAATGATTTCGCTGGCTCGTATATGGTAATGTTACAAAAGCTCAAACAGCGGGCTCGCAATCTACAGTCCATTCTATATGATCTATTTGTATACATAGAATGTTTGTATTATATGTATTGTTTGTCTGTATGTGGAGAAACCGGTCTGCAAGTCACCGGGTTATTGTAGCTATCGCACGTTTCCGTTTAGAGCTCGAAAGTATGGCAACGAAAGGGTTGAACATACGCCTGCAGAGTTCAGGCTAATAGGATGCTGTGCTTCTTTGACGGTTTTCACGTGACACTGTCGTCTCTGTGGTGGATTGACGTCCTCATTTCTAGTCCGCACTATTAGGAAAATTGTAATGAAGATATGGAAATGTGATAATGAATACAGAATTTCTTGTTTACCAAAACTTCTTTATCGATTATTTAGACAGTATATTTTCTAAATAATAATACTTTAAACTTATAATATTTTTCTAGGATTGTATTTAATTTTCACATTATTATTTAAAATATCAATAAACCTTGCAGAAGAACAATAGTGTCTCTCTTAAACCAACCAAGAAAAATATAAAAAAAAGAGAAAAATATATAATTTTAACAAAACATTACTACAAAAAGAAATGTAATAAGATGGTATATTTTCTTACAATAAAATATTATATTAAATACCACAAAAAAAAAGTAATAATGTTGTTGTAGAGTTTTGATAACTTTTCATCGACTAAGTAGTTCGAAAGTTGAAAAGCTGCTTTATTATTGTTCGTAACTATAAGGCTTTTTTAACTTCTAGTTATATCTTATAATAGTTAGATGTATATTATACATTTACCAGCAAGACCCAAGCGTGAAAAGCCACCAGCTCGACAATGAGTCATCGGTCATGCACAGATTCCATAGATAAGTATACTTATACAGTATATAGGTATGACGCATACGCCTTGCACTGTGAATCAGGCTGAGAATGTCCGCCGCGTTTTTTGTTTGTTTGCGAATAATCGCAGCTCTTACTTTAAACAGCGTTTCTAATTGATACTGTCCTGATTGTAAACTGTTCCACGTACCTAGAAATACATGATACGGTCTAATTTAAAGTTTATTAGTATCTTAAGACTTGCACTTTAGCGAACTAATAGAGATTATACACTTAAGTTCTTATGCTTCTTCTTATATAGATTACATATTTTAGTGTATATGTGAGATTTTTAAGTACGTTTAAATAAATATATTCAAAATAGACTAATTAATATCTAATTGACATTAAATATCACAATAAATATGTTTGGCCTTATTTTGGACCTCTATCCATAGTATCCAGAATGTATAACGCAGTACAAATTAAATAGACTTAATATCCTCCATATAGCGTGCAAATGCCACAGTTTACTGACACGGAAGAACCCTCGGTCACACTTGACCCGTTACAAAACTATTTGCGCTTTATGTTTTCTTAAGTTTTTGTTATCGTTTTAATATTTATAATATAATTCTAAAATACAACAGTACAATACAACATCACAAGGAAGTAATTAAAACACGTAAGTCCCTAAAACGTAGGAAACACCAAGATCATAAATACTAGATGCTCTCCCACAAGAAATAAAATAAATACAATTTTTTTCTAGTAAAAGTATCTACAATATATATTTTATTCATACATTAACACTAAGCCACGTACGCTAGGGTTGGGAAGCACCATTTTATAACAAGTCATATACTATTGTGATATTAAAACATACGGTATAATCATTTTGCATTATATGGCTTACTAAGTCAGAGTGCCTCACGCCTGACCTATTTCCTTAACCCACAGCTTGAATAACTGAAATCAATTATTGTTGAAAGTGGGCAAAATATGAAACTCCGTAAATTAAAAAACAGTTTGTGAAAAACATAAATAATAAGTCAAGCAATTCTTTCTTAAAGTGTATTGTGGTGAAATATTATTAATTTATTTAAAATCTTCTCTAATGTATACTGTATTAAATGATGTATCATTCTTTTATATTTATTCAGGTCGCCCCGCCTTTTTTGACCTATTTCCGTTATAATATACCCAACTTATAATGGAGTCATCAATTTTCACAAAACTTTGCGGGTCCCTAGTTCATGTTCCGCTGAAGGATCAAAGTTACACTATTATCAGTTTTCCTTCATCTGGGTTGTTGTGAAACAAGATTAGGACAATATGCTGAACATTTATGAAGAAACTTTGTACTGTGGACAATCACTTGTGTTTATATGTTGAGATAAAAGGGCCGTAGTATTAGCCACATGTCATAATTCATGTTTTAAAAAAAAATTAATCAGCGCCACGCTGTATCCCGCACACAGGAGGGTAGGCAAAGGGAATCTTGTGATGAGACTCTCTGTTCCCCATTTTTCACCGCATTCTGGAATCGTTGCTTGTTTTGTTTATTGTAGGATATATAATTTATCCAACAGTGTATTAAAGTGTATTAACACTTTAAAATAAGAACGGGGGTCAAACCATTTTGTCAAACCACTTGTAATTAGATGATTTTAAACGCCCATGGTCAACTAATGTCAGCTAGAGTAAATGTCCTTCTGTAAGCCTTTGTTAGGTAATTTTCAAATACGTGTTTTTAGTAATATTGTCGTTTCCTCACAATATTCAATGAAATCTGTTGCAAGTACACTTTTTTATCTTTTTTTTTCGAAAAAACTTAGTTAATGTGTTGTTTCATTATGTTTTTATTAACTTACGATGTAAATATTTTAAAACGATATATTATGTTTCAAATACCGTTCTTATCTAGCATTAGCATAAATATATACTAATTTTTATTTTATCTCAGCTATTATAGCAAAGGTTACACATAGCTAGTCAAGGTAAAGCGTATAAAAAGGAAATTTGTCGTCTTAGTAATTATATGTACAGTAAATATAAAAAAAATACTTGAAATGTGCCTCGTCACCGCTCACGGAGTCCTAGCTCGTATAAATATGTATGATATTGAAAAAAAAAAAACTTAATGTCACTTTCATCATTTACCTACCAGGATTAAACAATAAACATAAGTAATGTTTTGAGCGTATAATTATTTTTTAAAAAAATTAACAAAAATTAAAAATAAATACAAACAAAAGTGATTGTGTAATACTTTAATTCTACTAATATGTCCTATTTACATTAATTTGGACAGTAAATTCACTTGTGTTTGCGGGTATCTAAAAGATACAAGTGCGCGGGGTCGATTTCTTAGCAACGTGACACCGTCGTATCTAATAACACCGTTCATATTTGCCTCGATCTAGTTACGTTTTCTAATTACTTTTCATTCTATGTTCGAGATTTTTCGTTCAGAAATAGATTAATTCAGAATTTGTATAATATATTTATATATTAGATATATTATTTTGGTTTATCCAATTTAATATTTATAGGTGTTTAGACTTAGAAGTTAGTAGAAAACATAAAAGACATTTTGTATTTTTTTTTAATTTTCACACTGTATCCGCATGTAGTGTTAAGACACTCCGCTCTCTATTTTCCACCGGATTCTAGAGGCATTGCGTGTTGAGTGCCGGGTGCCGCGCTTTGTTCGACACAAGAGCGAAGAAATGAAAATATTAATTATTTCATTTCTTCGAGTGGGAATGAAACCCACGACCTGTCGCGTTTACAGCCACACTCTTGTGCCCCTGCGTCAAGACTAACCTCAAATTTAACTTATAAATTATATTTGAATTTAATAAAATCTAAGGTACGTCATGGTGAAATCTGTTCAAGAAATAGCCATGTAAATCCCATAAATGCCTTTAGTTGAGAATAGTGCGGAATTTAGCGTGAACAACAAAAGGCGATGCGGCAGACCGAGACGTAGACAGACGGCTGCAATCGCTGACTATTCCGAATGGATTACTATTTTTAATTTGTCGTTCACATTTAATACCTTTTATGTGATGGAATTTTCTGTAGGTTTTAATTATTTTTACAATCTATTCATACATTATTCTTTTCTTGTTGTTTCTTTCTTCTTGTCGTAAAGTTATATCAAAAATCTAAGGCCATAAAATAATATGGGACAAGAGAGCATGATTGTCATTTGTTTGGTAAAAAACAGTTAAAAAAAGAGTCAATTGTGTTATAGTGATAAAATCGAAAACAACATAATTTATTAATTGCACTCGGGAATGTTGAAGAGGAAAGAAGAGGTCACTCGGGAAGAGGTCATTTATCATAATTTTCTAAAACATTTTAACGATACTTGTGAAAGACAAAAAGAGAATATATTTTTACCTTTTAATATAGCACGTTTATTTTTTATTAATTATATTGCTACACGTGGTGAAATATGATTACAATACACAACTAGTTTTGTTAAATATGAAAAACTGATTCAGCAGAAACTACAAAAACAAGTTACAACACTATTCATTGCTTATTGGTTAGAAAATAGAAATCTGCTTTAAGGTTGAAATTAAATACTTATGTTAATAGTCACTATATGAAACATAGACTAATATAATAACACAATTGTGTCATTATACGTTGCATCGTTGGACTATACAAATATTGTTTATATTGCAGGTAATACCTACTTGTTTTTTTTTAACATTTTTAAAGTGTTATTCCACACTTAGGAAAGAAAAATATTTATTTAGAAACCGTATAAAAATTTGAACGCAGCGGGACTCGAACCCGCGCCTCCTGGAAACCGAGGTCTGATCCTGATCGGTTTCCAGGAGGCGCGGGTTCGAGTCCCGCTGCGTTCAAATTTTTATACGTTTTCTAAATAAGTATAATACCTACTTGTTTTTGCGTCAATTGATTAAATATTATAATATTAATAAAAATCAGCTTCACGCTGTATCCCGCATACGCAGGGTAGGCATAGAGAACCTAGTGTTAAGACACTTGGTTTCCCACTTTCCGCCGAATTCTGGAGGCCGCCGTCGCGCTTTATCTCGACACTAGAGCGAAGATATGAAAATATCAATTTAAATAAATATTTAATTTCCTCGAGTGGGGATCGAACCCACAATCAGACGATGCTACAGTCACGCTTTGTGCCCCTGCGCCACGACTCCATAATTAAATATTATAATATTAATATAGAGCTAAAAAATATAACCTCAAAATAGATAGATAATAGATATTGAACGTTGTTTTTGGACCCTATTTTTCATATAACTACTACACTAAGTGGCTACATTGAAACTATACTTATGTTGTACATTTTTATTTTGTGGCTTCGAGGAACTTAGATAGTATATAAAATATTTTTTTTTTGAAAATGTTACATATAAATAAGTAAACGTAAAAGTACAAGTAAGAACAAACCAAAACATTTTTATTAAAACCCATAATAGCTACTTCTTTTACTAAGCAGAACAGATTTTAATTTTACGTTTTTTATTATAATTGTAGTAAAAACATGTCTAAGATAACATATTTATCTCAGCTTTACAACGATTTTCATTTTTATTACACAAGTGAAAGATGATCGGGAGTCACAAGTTGAGGTAATTCCGCCATTAGTTTGGATTACTCACTGTAATGGCACTGGAGTGTAAAAGCTTTAGACATCTATAGAAACTTTCTCCACTAAACCTTTTTATGACGAGTAATGGCGGTTGAAATCATATTCCGTTTTATATATTGTACGACAATATATAAAATGGAATATAATGGTATTGTGACGATTATTACTTTATTTTTAGTATACTGAGGCCATCGTGGCGACAGGTGTAGGTTCGATCTATATTATTAAAAAGCTGTATAAAAGATGCTTTTATAAATTTCCTGTATGCACAAACTAAAGTATAATTTTGTATAGTAAACATAGTTTCCAACTTCTCAAATATGCTCGAGGTATTTTCTTTCAAAGCATAATATGGAACGTACAATGTGTGCACAACATATGAAGTTTCTCATAAGTTACCATTAACGAGAGCGCACACAAGCCTCGCTTAACTAGGTCTTTTATTCGAGATATCCTGAATATTATATAGAGACGAAACCAGGCCAGGAAAGTTCATCGTCCAGAGCAAAGACCTCTTATATCGATCTAAGTTATTAATGAAAATTTCAACTCCATGAGAACACTTGACTACTTACCTGCAAGTTTGTTGAAGCTTTATAGTCGATTAATATTTGCAAAGTTTCTGAAGACAAACGGTACTCGTTGTATTTATTACTGATTTTAACGTTAAAATTTTATGCGATACGATAAAAGCTTTCATCGTCACCATCATCATTTGAGATCATTTGAGAATCTTTTGGTTCACTTTTGAATTCGTTTAAATTTTTTCTTATAATATAATTATGTAACTTAGTGTCTTAACACTAAGTTTACAGCGTGAAATAAGCAAAAGAAATAAACATATATTTTTTTTATATCACTACTGTGCGTTTACAAACTATTATTAGCAAATACATTTCTGTAAGCAAAAGCAAACCTACTCATAATGCCAACATTGGAGCCGGTTTCCACATCTTAAAATAAGCGCCATATTAGTAATACGGTAAGCATGTGTCAACTAAACTATATCTGTTTTAAAATGGTTCACATTATAATAACATATTTTTATTATTTTAAATTAAACTATTTAACCGCGTATTTAAAGATTAATCGCGTATATTTTTAGTGTTATACATTTTTTGAAACCCCGTGTTTCGAACACTTTGCAGTAGTCCGTGGTCACGGGCGTTAGTCAACCCGTGATGTTTAAAATGCGTAATAATCGTGAAAATCATAGATCTCACTATATTTTAAAAGTAATATTTATATTTTATTAATATCAATGAATCAATTTCATGAATTGACTAGCCACAAGCAAGCGAAGCTATTCAAACTCGAGTAAATGAAATATTTAATATTTTCATTTCTTCGCCTTAGTGTCAACTCAGAGCGCGGTGTTGAGTTCCGCAACACAACTCAGCTTCAGAATTCATCGAATAGTGGGGAGCAGAGTGTCTTAATATATCTATCTTTGCCTACCCTACTGCATGCGGGACACAGCGTGAACCTAAAAAAATGCGTTTTTAAACAATTTACAAATTCACAGCATAAGTGTAGATTCGACATTAATCTATCTAACTGTGTGTAGATAATAAATGGCGCCAATTACTATTCTAGAAGGCTCCTATTATGAATGGAGGTGTCTTCCGTTGGCTGCTGACTGTTGGTATCATATTCATTGTTACCCGGCCTTGGGGCCTTTCACTTGTATATTGTAATTGTATCTGGAGGAACAGTTTCATTTTGTAATATATCAACGAATTTTAGCTTCAAAACAGTATCAGAATGTTTTTAGTACATAAGAATGTATAAAGAATATTCGGATACTCTTGTGGCTCATTTAATAAAACTGCATTTGATAATTAATCAAGATGAGTGTAGTGTGGAAAGCACACGAACTAAATTGACCGGTAAAAAAGAGATAACTGATAACACAATACACAATTATAGAATATGAGGCCAGAGGTGGCGCAGCAGCACGAGGTGTGACTGTAAAACCGACTGGTGGTGGGTTCGATCCCATCAATCGCTCGAGGAGATGAAATATTTACTTAAATTTAAATTTCCACTTCTTCGTTTTGGTGTTGAGGTTAAGCGCGGCGTTGAGTTCTGCCACTCAACACGCAATGCCTCCAGAATTCGGCAGAAAGTGAGGAACGGAGTGTCTTAACACTAGGTTCCCTCTGCCTACCCTGCTGTGCGCGGGATACAGCGTGAAGCTGATTTTTTTTATTTTAATTATAGAATACATGTAAAAACGAGATTCAGTAACCTAAGAAGTATGTAGTGTCAAATGTTATCAAGCTATATTTGATTATTCAATAGGAAATATAATAATTGTCTAATACTATATTTTAACTGAGTGTACCTAAATTCTGACACTTCTGTGGCATAGTTGTGATGTGGTTGTTGGCATTACATGAAAGTTGTAACGTCAAATACCAATATAAATGTAAATTTTCGAAGGAACATTATTGTCTATTTATATTTATTTGTTGGTGTTTTCCTTATAAGGTCAAAACGAAGGAAAAAAAATAGTTCCGCCNTTCTGCCACTCAACACGCAATGCCTCCAGAATTCGGCAGAAAGTGAGGAACGGAGTGTCTTAACACTAGGTTCCCTCTGCCTACCCTGCTGTGCGCGGGATACAGCGTGAAGCTGATTTTTTTTATTTTAATTATAGAATACATGTAAAAACGAGATTCAGTAACCTAAGAAGTATGTAGTGTCAAATGTTATCAAGCTATATTTGATTATTCAATAGGAAATATAATAATTGTCTAATACTATATTTTAACTCAGTGTACCTAAATTCTGACACTTCTCTGGCATAGTTGTGATGTGGTTGTTGGCATTACATGAAGGTTGTAACGTCAAATACCAATATAAATGCAAATTTTCGAAGGAACATTATTGTCTATTTATATTTATTTGTTGGTCCTTATAAGGTCAAAACGAAGAAAAAAAATAGTTCCGCCAGTCCAATACAATCTTTTAACGTGCATAAAATGAAGAAGCATAAGGATAAACAATATACGAATATAATAATATAAGAAATAACATTTGTAATAGAGATGCACCGAATATTCGTTTGGTATTCGGTATATATTTATCATCGTTCTCTGCGGGTGAATATACGTGTCCAGTTTGGCACCGCTGCGCTCATGCATAGGAGATAGACATAGCATTAAGTGAGACTCATTTAATTTATAATAATAATTAAATAAAAATAATCGAACCGAATGTATTCGGCACCATAACCGAATAATTCGGCCGATTTCGATATTGGCCGAATACGGCTCGACGATATTGAAAAAGATGATATATATATAATGGCGGAGTTACAGAGCAATAAAATTGAAACGGTGAGAGTAAGCTTGCAGATAATTCACTACCATATTGCGTATTCGCATCACAAGTTGTTCTTTCTTTCCGGATACTGTCGTTTTTTGGCATTAGTAAAACAATGTCTTTATAAGGCGGGTTTATAAATAACATTCAGAAAGTATTCAGAGGCTAGTCGTGGTGCAGGGGCACAAGCGTGTGACTGTAAATGCGACTGGTTGTGGCTCCGATTCCCACTCGAGGACTAAAATATTTAATATTTTCATTTATTGGCTCTGGTGTTCACGCAAAGCACGGTGTTGGGTTCCGCCACTCAACACAAAATGCGTCCTGAAGTGGACTGAAATTAGGGAGCGGAGTATCTTAATACTAGGCTCTATTTGACTACCTTACTACGGCTGCTACCCGCATAGGGCATGCGTGATTCAGCGTAAAGCTAAAAAAAAGTTTCTATTCCTATTTCATTTAATATAATTTGGATATCTGTTGTTACGTATTTGTTGTATATGTATGTAATTAATTAATATCAATGTGATTATATTACCACACTATATTTCATTATGCTAATGTTTTTTTTCTATTACAAAAAAATTAATTTTAACGATGACGCATTTAATTAAGCAATTAGTTTTTTATGTCATTTATTACATAGCACGTGACAAAAAAACGTTAATAGCGTTTAATTATCTTAAAATTGGGAAATATTAAATTATTAAAATAATATTTAAGTGATTTATTATATAATAATTTAACTAAAAGCATTGGCAAAAGAGTTCTGAATGTTCCGTTATCATACTGGTTAAAAACAATATTGCAAACAAGTCATGATCCGCAAAACTGGTTTTAAGATTTTTGTATCCAATAAAACGTTAAAGTTATGAGTATATTTAACTTATATGTAACTCATATCTAGGTATGTACCTATAAGTTAAAGCATAAAAATTTTACGAGTGGAAAGTTCTGGTAAAACAGCCGAAGTGGAAAGTATAATACTTATACATTCAAATCCTTTTTTAATTGAATCATGAAGTAAATATATAAATTAACGTGAGTAATTTAGATATGATAAGCTATTTTGAAATCTGCTTTAAAAATTCTTGTGTATTTATTATATTCTTTAATTTTCCTGACATATAGGTAGGTACACATTTTATTTTTACGAATACCTTACATGGGAGAAGGGTGTTTATTGACAGGGATAAGGCGAAAATCGGCTTATTATTCCAATTTATGACTATCATAGCAGTGTATGATACCAGTCGTGGCGCAGGGGTACAAAGTGTGACTGTAAAACCGAATGGTTGTGGGTTCGATCCCCACTCGTGGAGATTTTTTTTTGTAGCAGTATATTATAACAGCTATTATATATTTATTTTGTATATTGATTGATTAAATATATACTCAATTTAATACATCCCTGTACTGTCTATACTAAAACCTTGTCCTGACCTGGAACCGCTTAGTTGGTGATTTTTACGAAAATAATAGTTTATGTGCAAATGCATTCCTCCTTTAAAAAAACCTTTTTTTAATGTAAGAAATAACAGAAATCTCTTACATTTTTTTTATTTCTTTAGATGTAAAGTTCTAAGAGTATAAAATTTCTAAAAATTCTTTCGTAGATTATATTAATTTTATAAAAAAAACTTTTCTGCGTTTACATATTAAGCAATCATTAGTTTATTTTATTAGTTCTAATGGGACGCTATCAAATTGAAGACTCCATTAGAAGATGAGAAGCCCACTTGGAAACTCGAGAGCGCACAGCCAGCCACAAACTAAAAGATATTCTTCAGTATTCCAGTTTCACGTTGAAACCAGATGCTAGAAATAACAAGTTGAAATATAATTGTGAGACAATAATAATTATGAAAAAATAATATAAAGTCGCATACTGGTAAATAAATAGATTTTTTTAAATATAGGCAAATGCCTATATTTTTTAGTAAATCCAGATTTATCTCTCATAAAAATATTAAAGAAAAACATACATACGTAGGTATCGTTAAGTTCAATAATTGTGGACACAAGGTAATGTAGTGTTAAACCTGCCTGAATTACACAAAACGAAAGGTTGGTTCTTTATAATAATTGTTAAGAAATCCTTGCTACGTTTATTGTTCATCGTTGCAGTGAAGGCCATATTATGTCAGCGTCAATCGCCTTTCCAGATCGCCAAACTTGTTTTTAAGCAGCTGCCTCTTTAGGCGTTTATTACACTAATAAACACGTACTAAGTGGATATAGCTTAAAATTTTATATAAATTATCAATTTCTTGATTGTCTCTATGTACCTACAAATACATGTGTATACCTAATTATATACATTCCAATAAAATTTTTAATTTCTATTTAACCATATAACATTTTAAAAAATAATTTACAACCGCTATATTTGTTTAGACAATATATCCCTTCAGCTCAGTGCAGTGTAGGAGAACGGAATCTAGTGTTAAGACACTCTGTTCATTCTCCACATTCTAATTTTCGTGAAATTGCCGTTGAGTGCCAGAACTTGAGCCCGTGAATCGAGCCCACAGTCGCGTTTACCGTCAGACGCTGGTCAACTGCACCACGACGGCCACTAAAAAATCTTACAGTGTGTGTAAAGCTTAAAGTTGAGGAAAGGACTCATTTCTGGGTACCGTTTTATTGTGATTTTATTATTTTATTTTCTGCTTTAACCTTCTTTGAACACGATCAGAAACAAACAAGATCTTATTTTCTTTGATAATAATGTTTACATTTTGATTGTGTATAAAATATATTTTTTATTTATATTTTCATAATAATATATATATATATAGGTAAATAGTTCACAGAGTTCCAATTAACTGGCTTTTTAGATAAAAATGAAGCCAGTCAAGACTTTTTACTTTAATAAACATATGCTAATATATTTTATATATGTAACTTTCAAGACATACATTCAAATATATGTTTTTTTTTCTTTTCAGTCCACGTCGCCGGGCAAGACAAGGATTTAATGCAATAACTGTTACTTTTTGTAAGTATGTATTATATATTTTTTAGTTCTGTTACGTATCTGTTTTATAGTACTGGAAACCTAATGTTAGGATACTGTGTCCCTTCTGCTTTTGCATTGCCGCATTCTGGAGGCATTGCGTGTTGAGTGGCTGAGCTCGTTACCAGAGCAAAGAAATAAGAATATTAAATGTTTCATTTCGTCGAGTAGGAATCAAACTCACAACTTGTCGCGTTTTACAGTCGCACGCTTTTATCCCTGTACTTGTAAATTGATTAAAATTAATTAAAAATAATTAAATTGAGGCCGGTCGTGGCGCAGCGGCACGAGGTGTGACTGCAAAACCGACTGGTTGTGGGTTCGATCCCCACTCGAGGAGATGAAATATTTACTTAAATTTATATTTCCATTTCTTCGCTCTGGTGTCGAGGTTAAGCGCGGCGTTGAGTTCTGCCACTCAACACGCAATGCCTCCAGAATTCGGCAGAAAGTGGGGAACGGAGTGTCTTAACACTAGGTTCCCTCTGCCTACCCTGCTGTGTGCGGGATACAGCGTGTAAATTGATACTTTTAAAAATTTAAAACCATATAAATTTTTGTTCACACAAATTAAATTAAAGCTTTGTTAAAGAAAAATATACAGTAGACGTGACGCATAAAGAAAAGCATATTTTAAATAACATTAAATCTACAAATCTTTAAAAATTATAATAACTAGCTCTACGATGAACACTTTTGAGACATACAGCAAACAATAACATGGCAAAATCAACATTATCTTACATATTGTAAGTTAGTAATAAATATTATAAAAACATACTTCTGTTGTTGATATATAAAAGGTCCATAAAGTTTTTGAAACCTGTCTTTGCAGAGACGGCTTGCTATAATATACAAGATTCATGACATCTATTATTAAATATAATAAATAATTTTGTTGAATTAATAGATTTAACTTAACAGTTTTTTTACGTATTATAATATTAGAGAAATACTATTTTTATTTTATGTTCTATCATTAACATTTTGTCATAATCTAAAGCTGATTTTTTTTAAAAAAAGCTACATGGGTATGGAAGTATAATGTCACAATTGATTAGTTTCTCAGTTTGGAAGCGTGACATTTGGATACTTCCGAAGAGACGTAAAAATAAAATTTGTAATAACATTTATATGGGCTATAAAGTCCCAGGGCCCTCAGACCTACGTCATTTTAGCAAAGCTAAATTCTTGATGATTATTTGTTTAATATGTAAGACGGTGTGTACCTACTAACTGGAAAGTGGGGCCGTTTCACAGGTAGCGCCAACAACTGTATCTCTGTCTGGGAGGATGATTGAGTCATCGAATTGGTCTGGGTGCTTATAAGGGGACTTGAAGTAGTCCGTAAATAATAATTGAGGCGTGCTAGTATAACGTATATTACCCTAATTTTAAACAACTTTTAGAACGTTTGGCGGGAGTAAAGAACTTTTTACATGTTTTACTAGGCTTTGTAAGCCCATTCGCTTTGCTTGTATTCGGGATTTAGCAGAGTAAAAAAAGTCCGTTCCCTACATTCCGCCTTATTTTCAAAACACTTTGAGTAGCGGAACTTGTCGCACCGTGTCTTGTTAAAATAGCGAGGAAATAAAACGAACTCATTACCCCGAGTGGAAATCGACCCATATTATACTGCATTATTTTTGTTTCCATTGTATATGTAACTTTTAATTCGTTAGCTGCATATATCCTTCAAAATGTCCACCATCTTTAACTCTTTATATAAACGTAATTTTTAGTTGTAACAAAATCAGTGTTTACCCTATACTTTAAACGACCTTCAACTGCGTCTCAACCGCAAGGTCTAAGCTCACTTTGCAAACCATCTCTTTGTCTGTACACTGAATTTATATACCCATGTAAATAGAGCAAGGGTATATAAAAAAAATCTATGATATATATTAGTAAAATATTTACGACACGAACAGTTAAATTGTTACTTTTTTTAATATTTATAATTTTTCTATTACAAATAACAATGACGACGACGACGAGACCAGTCGTGGCGCAGGGGCACAAAGTGTGACTGTAAACGCGACTAGTTGTGAGTTCAATCCCCACTCGAAGCAAGGACATATTTATTTAAATTTATATTTCTGTTTCTTCGCTCTGGTGTTGCGGCAAAGAGCGTCGTTGAGTTCCGCCACTCAACACGCAATGCCTCCAGAATTCGGCGGAATGTGGGTAACGGAGTGTCTTAACACTAGGTTCCTTCTGCCTACCCTGCTGTGTGGTTCACTTGACGCTGACTTTCACGCTGACTTTATTTAAATAACGATATAAATTTTGCTGTCGACTTCATGATTTGTATGACTTATATTAAAAATACAAATATTCTACACAATCAAATAATAAGTATTCATGTAGAATTTCTAAAACTTTACCAATCATTTATCACAATCGAGTAAATATAAGGTTAATTTGAAATAACTCATTTCCACAACCGAGTTTTATTACCATCCGAGTTCGAAACACGAACTGAATGCCTAAAAAGTTAGTTATTACTTTTTTGCTGCTGCTGCTAACATCGACATTGATTTATGCTCGTATGTTGTATTCTAATTGATTCTCTACCCATGTTGTACTGTAAAACTTGAAACGCTACACGTTGTATCATAAATTTTGGAAAATTTTAACATTTTTATAAATATGATATAATATAAAAAATTAAATGAAATATTTTTGTAATTAATTTATGATCAATTGTGAACTTAGCTTATGAGAACCTTATAATTTAAATCAACCGCCATTTCATGTTTCGTCTATTTTAAAAACAGCGAGCAAAAAAACTAACGTCGAACTTCATTTAAAAAACAAAGAACCATAAAAGTAAATTGAAGAAACAAACAGTTTAAAATATTCTTAAAAGAGTTTTGCCGGTATAAAAACCAACAAAAGAAAATTTAAATGACTTCAATGAGCTTATTAAAATAAAATTACATTTCGTTATTAATGAATTTATGTACAAATAATTAAAAAAAAATAACAAACACGAAGACATGTAAAATTTGTTCAACAGCAATATTTTTATCAAACAAGATCTTCTTGGATATCAATGCTAATGTCAATTTGCATACACTTTTGGTCGGGGTCTCCGGACCGGTTGCCATAAGGTCATGATCGCTTCGTTCGCGAGACAATTAGATTAACTTCCTTTGAATAATAAACTTTTAGCACGTTGGTAAATATTCAAAAATAATGTTGTTAGTATTATTGTCGTAATGTAGGATGAAACGTGATAACTGCGGTTAGGTCAATGCTTTTGTCTTTATAATGGTTTCACATTTATATTTATGTAGTTTAGTTCTGTAGATATAGAAACAAAGACATTTTGTGTTTTTAATGTGAACGGAACCCAATGAATACTTTGACTCGCTAGACCGAGGGGAGCGCTGTATATTTTAAAAGTAAACATAGTTCCGAATAAACTTTCCAATGACAAGTAAAATATTATATTATACTAGATATATCGTCAATATTTTTGCTAATTCATACTAGTTTTACTCAATATTTATCTAATAAAAACCGGTATTCCGTAAATACGTAGCAAACACTAGACCGTCGAATAAGCCAATATGATCATAAAGTGGCATTTGCCTTTTGTTAGACATGTATGTATGTAACATTAAAAATATTCTTGTTCCGTTACTATGTAGAATACAATAACAGGTTGTATGTAACTATAATTACTTATTTTGCCCTTGGAAAGACTAAACACTATTTAAATATAAAATGATATCAACCAATTGGTTGATATTTGAACCTTTTTATTACAATACAAGGTTAACATCACTACAGAGTAATGTAGATTTATTTTAGTAGTTTAAGATATGTCATATAAAAATAAATATGTGTAATTGTTATTTTTTTCCTTAAAACATATTAATAATTTCAATTTCTTTTTAATATTATACCAATGTATGATTAGGGTCAGTTTAAGTAACTAAAAAGTAAGTAGTTAAGTAAGTAAAATTCATAAAATATTAATATTCTAAATAATATACTAAATGTATTCTAGTGTTTTTCTAAACAAACTATTTTTGGAATACAACCAACATTATGTAACATGCGGCAAAAATGAATTAATCACGAGTAAGGGCGCACCTTGACATGCGCCAACTTAATTCACACGGCAGTCGATTGAAGGAAAGGCAGTGGTAGGAAGTTCATGTACAAATGTTGTATTACATATTAATAAGTGCTAACCTATGTTGTAGCAATAGCTGATAAACTATATGGCAATATTTAAAATAATGAGTGATTTATATAATACATTTTCCTTTTTTTTATTATATTTGTTTTCACTTTTAGGCTTTAATATTATTATTATATCCTAACATTACATATTAATGTTTAAACTAATATTTAGAATATTTTAAAGAACTAAGTGCCTTTTTCAATATTTTACTAGTAACGAAACGGTTTTAAACGTAACACTCACTGCGGAAGTCAGCTTAAGAAAATAAACTAACAATTAAACCTTCTAACCGAGAAACCTGACAGGTACCTCGCGTCCCGCGCTGCACGCTGCAGCTGGCACGGCTCCAATGCAATTTCTTTAAATATTCAAAATCCACTGCAGCTTAGTTCTTCAGAGCCCACGTTTTAAGCTAAGTACTTGTTCTGGTTTTGTACCAGAGCAATTGCGGTTTTATTTACTAGAAAGCACTCTATGAAAAAAATAAGAATAAAAGTATATACAGAAAACTATGTAAGTATTATGAAGAACAATAAATTAAAACGATTTTATAGGAAAGTTCCATAATTTCTTTCTGGTGGGATTCATTTAATGAAACTATTACTTTAAATAGTAATTAATTACTTTAAAAGTAATCAAATCTGCAGATAACGAAATTATTGTGGTAAAATATTGATGAAAATAACATTGTTCATAGTTTAACATTGAAGGTAAATATTGTAAGATTTCGTTAATATAATAACAGATTAAATCAATTGGCTATAAATTTATAAAAAAATATACATAATGGATATTTGTAAATGATTTTATTGTTTTATGTATTTTTTATACTTTTTTTTCTCTTTGACACCACCGTGGCGACAACGTTAAACTGTGAGCGCGATGGCTGGCTGGTTTCTTCCCCTTTTTTATCAAAATAATTCAATATTCAGAAAATAAAGGTAATGCTACTTAACACGCATTGTCTAAAATTTAGGCGAAAAACCGTAATGACATTTGGTTTTTTCTAAGATTTATATTTTTATTACATGGTTATAT
The DNA here is from genome assembly GCA_013403705.1 of Heliconius hermathena. Lineage (NCBI taxonomy): Eukaryota > Metazoa > Arthropoda > Insecta > Lepidoptera > Nymphalidae > Heliconius > Heliconius hermathena. Next base: position 123,918 of record JAAIXJ010001786.1, on the reverse strand, counting down.
TTCCTAGCTACAAGGATCGAATTGTTATACTGCAAAAGGCAAGCATTCATTTTTAATTGCAATCTAAGATAAATTATAGAGTCACCCATTCACTCCTCTAGTCGCTGTAAAAAAGTTAATTTGAAGTTCTCTTTGTGCGAAACACAATTATAATTCTTACTTTCAGCAATTTCAATTTAAACTTATCCGGGGAAAATGAATTTAGACAAAGGAAGTCTAAAAGGTCGCAAACTTGCCTTGGCATTTGAGGGAAAACAATTCCGTCAACCTTATTGAAAAGAATATAAGGTTCGTGCTTTATGTATTCAAAATTACACTACATAATACCTGCTTTAAATAAAAATACTTCCGGCATAATATTTTTCTTTAATGTTACATTTTATTTTATCATGATTAACTCTCACACTCAGTGTCTAATGTTTAAACAGTATAAGTGCTGAGCATTGAAATACCCATTTTTTACTAATAAAAAAATGTAATGTTTTTGTTTTGGTACGTGTGTTATCTGGTCGCTAACAAATGTTACAAGTTTTATATTACTTCATTACGAAAGTTACGTCAGTTCTGGGTAAGCAATATTAATAGAAACGATACAAATATAGGTGCCTACTTTACGTATATGTACATATATGCCACAATACGTATGTATTGTTTCAATAATCACTTTACACGTATGTGTAAAAGTGATCATTGGAGTAACTATTATAAAATATGTGTACCATATATAATATACGTTTAATTGTACAGTACAAGTACTATTGAATTAAATCATAATTTAACAGGTATTAAACAAAAGTAATAATAAACATATTTACAAAGTATACAACAAAAACACAGAAAACATCTAAACTGTAGCATTTAAAGTAATGGTTGCCAATTTCTTACCATATGTTATCTTATCGGAGATTCTCAAGCAAATTTAGTCACGAAATTTAATTTGAGAGCCTGAGCCGGAGCGATTGCATCACACGCTTCCTCCATTTGAGTAAAATTACAATCTAACTCGAACTAAATTCAACTCTACTGCTATAATTAAAGAGTCAAATATCAGTTCATAGTAGAAATTTGGTCGTTTCGTGACTCGGTGTGCACACAATTGTAACAAAATACAAATGCATTGAAATGTATCTCTTTATAGCTAGGAAACGAAAAGCACGACGACTTTGTCGAATTCAATGACAACGGAGATTTTTGTCTGCTTTACGATTTTTCAATTCAATTCGAGTAATAGACAAAATCTGTTACAAATCAATTTTTATTAGGTCTGTATTTACGTAAGAGAAGATTGCCTAAATTATAAAGATATAATTAAAGTATTTTATGTAGTTTTGGTTTAAATATAATCTCAAAACTCCGTCAATCTTGGATAGTCTTGAACATCTACATAATATAGAGATGTTAGAGGAATACTACTGCTGCATACTTACTTAAAAGGGCCGACAATAACTAGATAAATTATACAAATAAATTATAGCTTAATTTTTGTACTAGTAGTTTTTCGACGACTAAATTTAGCCAATATCGTCCTCACTTATTTACTTCATGTTTAGATGCATCACAATTCTTTTATTAATGTAAATGTACAGAACTAACACGCAATAAAACCATCAATTCAGGTAGATCTCTCTTAATTGTACATTTGCTTATTACCGCCTACTTTCCTTTATATAATAATATGGAAAATAAGATAAAAAGATTTGTTGATAAGCTTCTATTCGGTATATACCAACTAGTACTTTATTATTATGTATGAGATCTTTGCTTAAGTGAAACAATCCCCTCACTTTTGTTGTACTTTCACCGTTAGATGCGTTTTTCACTTCTCGGCTTCAATATTACTATTATATCGATCTAATAGACAGTATTTAACTGTTTTCTAACTATCTCTATACAATTCTGTGTATTTTATAAAGCTCAATTCCCTTTCTCTTTATTTCGTGCATGGTGGTTGATATTAAAAGATAAAATGAAACAACGGCATATTGTATTTTTTAATTAAAAATCACAAACATTGTGTCCTTATGTTACGTAATATTTCACATTTTATAAAATTTCGTTCGTTTATTGGTAACGCATGGATGAAGCGCTTATTAAACCATGACTATCATTGAACATAATTTTATCAATGTCGATACGAAAAAAATATATATTTTGAGTTTTATATTTAGACAAAAGCCATTGAGGCCGTCGTGACGGAGTCGGCAGGACTGTAAACACACTGGTCGCGGGTTCGATCCCTACTCGACGGAGTGACATTAATTTATTAAAAAGATAAAATCCAATATTATTAATAAAGCATAAATCTGAACGCTCATCGTATAATTAAAACGATCTGGTAAATTATGTTAATGTATTTTTAAAAATATTTTAAGAAAAATAAAAATGAAAATACTTTTTTATTTTAATTTAGTTATTTAAAATGTAGCTATTTTAACCATACATTTTGAAAAAGTCAATTACAATTTTACAGTTATATATATTATATATTATAAAAAGTTTGTTAATTTCTTTAAAACTATGAATCATCTCAATTTGAGTTATGCTAGTAGATCTAGTATCTATTTCAATGAAATAAAATTATCGGAGTTAGACATTGTAGAGTTAGAGTTTTAGACATTCTCACGCATTATACTTATTGTAAATTTTACTTCCACCACATTTATTTTAATATGATTTAGATTCTTATTATGTACGTGACACACCAATAACATAAATAATTTCTTTTTGTATTTTACAATAATTAATTCTCCATATATTACATTATAGCCTTAGTAGGTGTTTTACAAACAAGAACAATATTACAAGCGCGGCGTTGAGTACCGCCCCTCAACACGCAATGCCTCCAGAAATTGGCGGAAAGTGGGGAACGGAGTGTCTTAACACTAGGTTTCCTCTACCCTGCTGTGTGCGGGATGCAGCGTGAAGCTGAAAACAAAAACAATATTACATCAATAATGATATCAACATTAAGTAAAGAATAATATTACGCATAATGAGCCGTAGGTATCTGGATAAAGGAAATGACTTTGAAATTGACTTCTTCCGATGTTATGTTGTACGTGAGCCATTCCACAACCCATACTGATTGTGGCACGCAAGATATTTGATACATTACGCTTTCATATCAGAAGCTACGAGAACGATGATTAATTTTTGATGTAGTCATTACATACCTTCCGTGTTTACATAATATTATGTATATATTTATATTATTATGAGGAGGAGTCGTGTCGAGGCAAAGAGCAGCGTTGAGTTCCGCCACTCAATACGCAATGCCTCCAAAATTCGGCGGAAAGTGGGAAACGAAGTTTCCTAACACTAGTTTCCCTCTGCCTACCCTACTGTGTGCGGAATCAGCGCGAAGCTGAAAAAAAATGCCATTATTACTTGCTTTGGCGATATAAAGACATTAAAAATATTGTAGTAACTTTTTAGATGCCACAACAAATATGAAGTAAATAAATTAATACAAAAAGATAATTTTTTAATAGGAATAGCTAATGTTTTAACTCGCACACAAGTGACTGCGCATTGAGGCGATGACTTCACACGTCGTGATCGATGACTCGGAAAGAGACCCATTAGCTCGAGGAAGCGGCGCTAGCACCGACGAGGCTGACAAAAAAACGTTAATAAAAACAAAAAATACGGGAATAAAAAACTTTGATTATATTTTTATATTATATAACGTCAACCTTTTTATAAAATGTTGATGTTATGTAATTTACCTTATTATGTTTTATGTTAGTTATTAATATAATCAAAACATTGCTTGCTAGTTGCAAGGAAATTATACTGTATTGAAGTCTCAAATAAGACAAATTAAACGAAATCTTTTTGTCATTTTCATAATGATTTATTGATTTATTTAATATATTTTAACTTGAATACAAAACAATGATGAATAGTATTAAAATAGTATCGTGGTGGCGTAAGTACTTAGGCGTACTTTAGTGAAGCCTCCAAGCTATTAAATTCCATTTGAATATTTGTTTTCGTTTTTAAACATAAAAGGGTCCTGATGAAATACGTATGATATGTATTATTTACGGTAATAATTTAGTTTTATCAGTATCCCATTACAGAAATAAAAAGACAAATAAGAAATAAACTGTATATAAATATTTATTTAATTTCCAATGAGCATGATGCACCTCATTGGTTTTCTCGCCACAGGACAATATACCTTCCTCACCATCTAGACACATGGTTCATATCTGACGTGCATACGTCGTGGTCATTCCTTCAACGTACATACGTGCAAACTGTGGAATGATCATCCTCCTGTGGTTTTCCTTGAGCGCTTCAATTTGAAGGATTTCAAACGTCGTGTTTACAGATACCTTTACCCTCAAAGCCGGGAACGCATCAACCTTTCTGGTGTTGGAGATGTACATGGGCAAAGGTATCCTGTAGGTAAGTCACCATCAGGTGGTCTTACAACTCGTTTGCCTCTTTTTTTTTATAAAATACTATCTGTATTAACATTAAGAAAACAGATATTCCATTTTTATATTTATTTAAAAATATAATATATATTATGTAAAAGTAATGATATGACATAGAGTGTATATAGACTGCTATTGCTGTTTACAATTTTTTAGGACTTTAGAAGCAGGTTATTAATCTTTTAGCTAATAAGTTATTGTCGATCTGTGAAAAGTACAGTGTTTTCCCACGATAAATTGATCCGGCGATTCACAAGGAAGAATTCGGGCTGATGTCGCAAACAGATTGTAGACGTTTCTTACAAGTAGGTAACAATCGTGACGTCGAACATGTGGGAATTTTTATTATTTCATTTTTTTTTCTTCTGTGTTGCCATGTTGTTATCTGTTGAATATATTAAAAATAACATTGAGCTGTTATAATTTTGTCAGGTAATTTAGCGTTTATCATTTATTTTTTAAATAAATAAAATTTTATAAAAATAACACTGATTACCTAGGCTTTATGTTGATGACTCTTAGTAAATATGCCGACATTCCGTTGCGATAACAATTATTAGTTAACATACGCATGTCTTTATCACTACATACAGCCTGATGTCTGTATTGAAAAATAAACTGGTTATTCAATTTGCTGTTACTTCAGAAATTTACATACAATACGTATTAATCGTATATTGGATAACAATTTGTCTTCAATATTTGTTTTGTGTAAATATAAACAAATATCACTTGTCCATTCTGAAAGCCAGTATTTTTTGGAAAAATTTAATAAGTTGAAGATACTACAAAAACTTAGGTTTCCCAGTTATTCAAGTTAACTACTTTGATGAATATTTTATCTATTTAAATATAAATTAAATATTTTATTATTAAACCTAACCTTCACTTTAGGGTTCAATATTAGACAAAGTCTACTCTGGAACAATACACGCCTTGACACCGCGATATAAAATTAACATTAAAGCGTAATATCATCGGTACATAATGAGCATAAAACAGCAATTAAAACGGTCGGGTGGCTGTAAACTTGCTTATCTGATTGTACCATTCCGAATTATGAAGAAACACGAGGTTGTGAGGCTGTTGTGTATAGATATAACTACGCAGTATAATAACGCATTCATATTTTCACTAAAGCCTTTTCACACGTTTCGTTATGTCACTTGACGGATCAGGATTGACCCTGACTGGTAGACGTGGGACTTTACTTAGTGAGGCTTTCAAGGGACACGTAAAATATTAAATAATTTTAAGTAAATATATTTTTTTTGAGGTTTACACAAAGAATTACAGATTACAGACGATCGTTCTTGTGATTAAAGAAAAAAATAATTAACTTTATGTAAGTTTCCTATTATTGTTCTTGAGGAATTTTAAAAACAACAAAAAATATGTACAGAGTTTTAAATATTTTGTATACGGTCTAGTAGTTTCTTGTGCCTTATATTTAACGAGAAGATAATTTATTACACTACCGCTAGTTTTATTGCTATTTAACATTAAAATTACAATTTTATGATTTTCCAGTTTGTACTTACCATATTTAATGGAAAAGAATTGCATTCTTTTATTTTTTGTTATAAATTTAACATTATATGAGTTTTAAGAACATTTATATCCTCAATATTTCTAAACATAAAAAACACATTCTTTATAACTCTAACAATGGCATGATTTCAGACGATATATGGCACAATATTGAACTGGATAGCCTTTTTTCAGTGATGGCCTATTATAATTTGGACACAGGAGTGTACCGTATAAAATTAGTTTAACAGTACAGGATATTTTATATGTAAAAACAGTCTTTTAACTGGATCTCTATTTAACAAGCAATCTCCTATTGTGACCATTCCTTTTTTACTATAAATGAAGAACAAAACAGAACAGGATATATAATTGTATTTTTAAACTTGTGAGCCCAAAACATCCACTAGTAGTATACCTAGTCACATTTTGTGAACAATTTCTTTATAATATAAATACAGACATTGTGGTATTATCACACGACGGGCCTTGATTTGCGCAATGAGCGAATAGAGAATAGTTAAGTAACTATTATTCAACCGACTCGTGGGAATTATCGTTCATTGGCAGCTTTGTACGCCACTGGCATGGATTCCAGAATCCACATGAAAAACTAAAGTTCACTACGCTTTGTTCCTTTTCGGTACATACAATGCTGTTTGACCTAACGTAAAACATCATTGTTATTACAACATTACTTAAGTAAACATTTTAAAGCGTGCCCTTACTGTACGCAGCAAAAAAGTAACTTATTACATAAGAATATGGAGCATGAAACATTGTAATATAAATATAAAAACCTATATAAATAGAGGCCAGTCGTGGCGCAGGGGCACACAGTGTGACTGTAAAACCGACTGGTTGTGGGTTCGATCCCCACTCGAGGGGATGAAATATTTACTTAAATTTATATTTCTTCGCTCTTGTGTGGAAGCAAAGCGCGGCGTTGAGTTCTGCCACTCAACACGCAATGCCTCCAGAATTCGGCAGAAAGTGCGGAATATCTTAACACTAGGTTCCCTCTGCCTACCCTGCTGTGTGCGGGATCCAGGGTGAAGCTGATAAAAACCTATCATAACGTAAGTATAATATGAAGAATACATAAAATTCATAAACTGAAATTGTAAAGTAAATTAAAAAACAGTAGGAAATTACTTAATACCCAGAATCAGTATGACGCAGAGAAAAATGAGGGTATTTATTACGAGCAGGGCTATTCGTCCGCCTGTCCGAACAAATCTTACCCTCATTTTTAACAAAAAGAATAAAGAATTGTACAAGGGTGTTAATTAACACGCATTTATCAGGCTTCCTTTATGAAGCAATAATAATTAATATAGTGTATGTACTATGTATAAAATGTATTTAATAGTTATACAAAATAAACAACATACCTATTATATTAATAATATACACTAGTAACTGTGTTGTTTATGTTGTAAAATTATTGTTCAATTCGTTTTTCACTTGTATAATTTACCAAAAATAAATAATTGAGATTAGCATATCTAAAAGAATATTGTGTATATAGTGTAGAGTAATTTTGTATACCTACTACTGGTCTAGGACCCGTTTCGTCCATTTCTAAATTGCCTTTTCACTTTTATTTTATATAACTTATAAAAAGCCTCACTTATATAAGTAATTAAAAATAATATATATATTATTATTATATATAATAATGTCGTTGAAACCTAATCGCTAATCAAACAATCACTTAAAGTATACCATTCCGCGCTGTCATCTGTATACCTACTGTAGTCTGTAGTAGGCTGCGGGTAGACGCGGACCGCTTCCATTAGCTGATTGCGTGCAGAGATGAAATGCTCGTCAAATGGAGGACCACCAGCCACCAGCCACTCTCAGATCATTGAAATAAGGATAGTTTTGGTATGAAGATAATATTCAACGTCTAATAATCATAATGAAAACGGTTTAGTAACAAGAAATCATAAACNTAGTCTGTAGTAGGCTGCGGGTAGACGCGGACCGCTTCCATTAGCTGATTGCGTGCAGAGATGAAATGCTCGTCAAACGGAGGACCACCAGCCACCAGCCACTCTCAGATCATTGAAATAAGGATAGTTTTGGTATGAAGATAATATTCAACGTCTAATAATCTTAATGAAAACAGTTTAGTAACAAGAAATCATAAACTGAGTGTGTAATTTGGCCATTATTGAAATGTATTGATTGTTGAAAAACATAATTGTTGGAATGTAATTTTGTGCTTCCGTAAATCTTTTATTTTATAAGGTGAAATGTTTTTTTAATAAATGTGTCTATTTTTTTTTGTATTCAGTTTAAATAACATTAAAATATAAAGAGAGAACAAAGATAACTATACGATATATACCTTTAGCTATACTATTACGTGTATAATCCAAAGTAGTATTGACATTAAAAAGGGAGAAAGGTTTGTTTATACTCGCCCGCGTGGAGTTGAATATGAATGAAGGAACAAAGAGAGTGCGTATACGCAACTTCCGGTGTGCCGTACCGCGTGCGTCGCTCAATACACTAACGGCCTATAGGGTGACAATGACACGATAACATTAATTAATTAATTTAATTAAGTATGACTTTAATTAATTTAGTTAAATATGATATATTGCTCAGTTTAATCATTATGGAACTACAGACCTATTATAAAAAGAGTATTTCGTTCTCGGAATACTCGTAAATATTTTAAAGGATAGGAAGGCTTGCGCTACAGTGGTCCATTAGAGGCAATAGCAAAAGCTTGTTAGTATAAATCTTGGAGCAAAGCTCGGCTGGGTTCTGCGGTAGTTTAAACGTAAGATGCTTTAAAATTATGACATCATCTAAAAGTACAAAAGGGGGGGAAATGTAAAAGGCAAGACGAATTTCGAACTAAATGTCCAATTTGGTTATAATGAAGTCGTAGTTTTGAAAAATGATTCAATAATTTGAAATATAGGTAAATACAATAGATACCGAATGGCTGAACCCACTTACATTTTATAAAGTTCAGTTTTATATCAGTTCTGCAAATGTGCACTGTCTTACCGAATACCTTAAGCAATTCATTCACCACATTCCTCAAACTAAATTAATATTTTTTTACTTCCTCTGTGGATCTATGCATCATTGAAGTAATTTCTTTTTTTTTCAGTCGAATTCGATGCTCCCAACATTGCGTGTTGAGTGGCGGAACTCAACGCCGCAATTCCTTATATGGCATGCATGTAATTTCTTATTAAATAAAATCATGCCTTATATTCATATTAGTATATTATACGTTAAATTTATTGCTCCAATAATTCAAATACAATCTGTATGTTCTTATAAATGTGAAATTGCTCGAGGCGCAAGTAACGCAGTAGTTGCAGTATAGAGTTATTTTCTCAATATGTGTTGCGCTTATCAGGGCGCGACGCTGACGCTGCTGTACGTTTGTTATTAGGTATCCTGCAGTGTTTTTATTTCATTCTAGTTTTGTGTCGGAATATTTTCTTGCAATTTCTAAAAAAAGAAAGCTTGAAGTTGATTAATTTAAGAGTTCAGTAATTAAATGATGAATATACGTATTTTCTGTCGTTGGAAGGAAAATGTAGAACTATTAAAATTATTAAGTTTTTTTAATAAGTTATTAATGTAATAGGTATTAAGGGAAAATACTATCAGATTAATAAAATGTATTGTACAAATACATTTACACCGCGTTGTTTATTTTTCTTCTAACATCATGAAATAAAAAAATATGTGATGATTTCACACTAAATACACTTCGTAGTTATATAATAGTTACCTTCTCTTTCTTATATGTATTATATATAAATTTATTCGTTGTCTTTCTCAATAATTAATATCTTATGTGATATGCCGTACTTATTTAATATGCCATTTATGTTTACTTAAGCAAAAATATTAAGAGTGAAGTATGTCTTAACATTATTTTTCCTCTATCTAAATGCAGGATACAGAGTAAAAAAATGCTGCTTTTCATATTTGTGTCTTTTCATATCTGAATAATAGTATAAATATCTATTAAAATAAAATTAAAGAGCAATTGAACCAATCTTTATATAAAAATTAAAAGGAAATATCATTTATTTCACATTATAAATATTAATTGTTATGGGATTTGAAAGTTTCCGGAACGTTACATCACTGTGTTAGATAAGTTAATGTACGAGTCTACGACGTCAATGTTGGGTGTCAATGTAATAAACAAGTCTTACAATATGTAAAGGAGATCCTGGGAGAGTGGTACCTCATTTTTTTTGTTAAATATATAAAAATATGTATATCATTTTAAACTTTCGAAAAATATATAATACAAAACAATTAAAAGCCCCTACATAAATTACATTCAGTTACCTAATGAAAACCCAATGAGTACTTGTTTTAAACGTTTTTCAATGCGTTTAGTAATGAGTAATGTAAGTAGAAAATTTCGGTGACAATTTTTTTTAATTACTTCTATATCCACCATCAAAGTTTTGATTTGACGCATTTCAATAATAAAATAATGTTTATAAATCAAAAATAATTAAATCAGCTTCACTCTGCGTGCGGAAGCACACAGCAGGGTAGAAAGAGGGAACTTAGTGTTAAGACACTCCGTTCCCCACTTTCCGCCGACTTCTGGAGGCATTGCGTGTTGAGTGGCGGAGTTCAACGCCGCGCTTTGCCTCGACGTTATTTCCTCAAGTGGGGATCGAACCCACAACCAGTCAATTTTACAGTCACACTTTGTGCCCCTGCGCCACGACTGGCCTCTACATAATGTTTATTTTGAGAGATAATAAGATGATGGCCTATAGGGCATTTAATTATTTTTTTTAATTTATTTCTTTTTATTAAAATCCATACAAAATAAATCGTTAACAAGAGCTATTAATTAACTAATAAAAAATACTCCACTGTTAACGACAAAATGTTTTTTTGTTTATCGTCACACCTAATAGCCTTACTATTATATTATCTACATTTCCATTTTGTCCTCTAACAGGTGTTTTGTTTGTTGTAAATTGACAGCCATTATGTATTTCCACCACTTGAATAAATATTTGCGACATTATAAATGTTATTGTCGTGAAGAGAATTTTGAGAAGGACACATTCGTTCTGCAGTTTTTATATAGTTTTATTTACGCTTTATTCAAATGTATATGAGAAATTTTACGCGTATGATATCAACATTTGTATTAAAATACATTTATATAACACTCTTTAAATAATCATATCATATATAGAATCCATTTATTTTTTGGGCTTAGATTATGGACATTTTTGTAAATAATCTTAAGTTGTGAAAAACTTCCAGATAACTACTGTTTAGTAGCCACATTGTAGCTGTATCTAGCGATTAGTGACCGTGATTAAAAATACGAATGGTATGGGTTTGATCTCCACCCTGGTTAAATATTAGTACGTTTATCAGTCAACAGGCAGGCTTTGAATAGTCACGGATGTGTATATTTTTATATTATAAATATAGGTATATATGAAAAAGATCATGGAAAAACCTGTCCCTTTTATATTCTTAACATTTTAAAAATAACATTTTTAATTAACTCATGGCCGCAAAGCTTGCGCGGTTACAATAAATAAAAAACACTCGACGATGACGGCCAGCTTCACAATTGGGTGCCCTCGTTACTCACAGACCTACATTACACCTACTTATGTGTTACATAGTCTATATGTTGCAGCTTATGTTTTGTACATAGCTACAGTTCTATAGAATGAAATTACAAAAAATATATATATTTTTTTGTTTTTTGTATATTTTGTGTCCAATAAAGAATATTCTATTCTAAACACTCTGAGTGCTAGATGCGTGTTTTATAGCTGAAATATCATATTATACAACAGATATCTAATTTCTTGTCTCTGTAAAAAAAATATTTTTAATAAAGCACTGGTCTTACTTGGTACCGAAATATTGAAAAATAAAACAACCTCCTGTATTATTATAAAGCAGAGATTTACACACAGAGGTTTTAAGACTTTAACCCTCATGATTAAAATCAAAAAGGAATACGAAGCTACAGTGTCGCGGCCGCGTTGGAGATCTTTTGATATTGTAGTTATAACTTATGCTCAGTGTACGTTTTATATTTTACTTATAAACATAGATTTTTCTTCGGCTTACAACACTACCCGTACTCGAGGCTAGTCTTGGCGTAGGGGCGCCATACTTTAATATATCTATTTACCACCGTATCTATTTAATATTTATAATTTCTCGCTCTGGTAACGAGGCAAAGCGCGGCTTACTGTTCCGCCACTCAACACGGAATACCTTCAAAATTCGGTAATAGGAATATCTTATTCGGAACGAAGTGTTTTAACACTAGATTCTTACGTTGCCTCTGTCTATATGCGGAATACAGCGTAAAACTAAAAAACTACCGAAAAAATAATTGAATAGGAAGAATTCCTTCTTCTCTTTGCATCGAAATATCTTGAAAAATATGCTTAGCTAAAATTTGCTTCATTTTTCAAATTCATAAAAATGTAAATGATGAAAAATATTAAAACGTTATTAGCTACACTTATCAAAAACAAATGTACGAGTATAGTATGAAAAAACATATTCAAAGGATTTTTTACCACGCTGGATCTCTGTAACGTTAAAATATAGCGTCACATTGAAATTTACAATGGGTCCTCCGTATCTGTCATGGTCTTTTCATGAAAAGAAGTTAAAAAATATTCTGTATTTGTATTGTACGTTAAAAATACAAAATAAATATATAATAATTTAACCATATTTTAAAAGTTTGATATATCGTAACCTCAGAAAAACATTAATATTCGTATGATGATATTTTAGGTACTTCGTTTAGAAAATATTTGTTTGATAATTTAATATTATATGTAAAGTTATTAGGAAAGCTTTATTAGGGTATGCAAAATAAACAAAACTGAGTTTTATATGGGTACATTTTTGACGTAATAATTGGAACTTCATTACTATGAAGATTTGGAAATTTGTCTTTCTACTCTGCAAGTTTCTTGAGTCCGAGTTCGTACAATTATTCAAGCTTTTATAAATTCCTAATTTTCTTAATCTTTAATCTCTTTTATATTTTTTTTAGGATAATTCCCCTCCATATCTTTAGTTGCCCACTTTTATACTTGACAAAAACAATAAATTGTCAACGTGAGTTATACACATCTGAAATGAAACAAAACACGTATGTTTAGACGCTTACGAGTATGACGTCACGCGGAGATGGTGCTCGATCACATGTTAGCCAAAGAACGTTGACCCCCTCAATGTTAATGTCAGCTGTTAAACTTGTCCAAGACGTGATCACGCTGTCTATTACACGAGTATATGCTTGTTACATTTAGTTACTTTTTGCTTATACTTTTACGTATTAATTATACTATTTACCACCTATATTAATATATAAGCGTAAAAAATCTGCAAAATAGTTGCGACTAGATATTAATATTTTTTTCTATTTTTGTTCACTCTTCATCAGACACGGTCTAGTAATAGGTTATTCCGATTTCCATTTTTGAGGCGGAAGAGATTAATATAGTGCCTAAAGAATTGTTGTACATTTATGTGTAATATATGTATTACAATACATATATGTATGTATGACGATCAAACTTAAAATATTATCTTAAAAATATTATTTTTAAATATTTTTAAAAAAATAATAATAATTTATTATGTACAATTTTGTTTTCTAATCTAAATGAAATAAGTAAAGTGAAAATTGCGGCCGACGTGGCGCAGGGGCACAAGGGTGTGACTGCAACACGTTAGTTGTGGGTTCGATCCTCACTCGAGGGAATGATTATTATTTCTTAATATTTTCATTTCTTCCCTCTGACACCAAGGCAAAAGCCCGGCGTTGAGTTCCGCCACTCAACACGCAATGCCTCGAAAAATTCTGCAGAATGTGGGGAACGGAGCAGCGCCTTGTTTTAACAATAGATAGCTGCCTACCCTGCTGTATGCAGGATAGAGCGTGAAGCTGATTTTTTAGATTTTTTTAATGAATAAATACAAATTGCGATGACAATATGTACACAAAACCTCAAAATTACTTGGTAAATTATTCTTGTATTTTAAAGTCCAGAGGCTTATCTACCAGCATTGTATCTGAAATACTTTACGGCCATCATAAAAGTAATCAGTGGTCTCCACCGTGACATTTTGAATTAAGCTTGTTGAGTGTGGGCGTCATATATGATTCGTTTCGACTCGTAATGTTACTGCTATAATACTCCATAATTCAAACGGCTTACCAATTTTGGGATTTCTGTATAACATTTGTGCCGTGCGCACAATTACATAGAACGACTCGCCGGTACACAGTTTTAGCCTATTTAAGACATGAAATACAAACTGGGTATATTTATTAACCTTTTACTATATGTTATAAAAGAGGATAAATAAAAAAAATGTATTAATTTTTAGTTCTTTTTTATTTTATAAAAATCAAAATTTCACATAACCAAAATACATTTCCATTAGCGTTGCCAGATTTTCTCTCGGTGAAAAGCAAGATTTTTGAACATTTTATTTTCGGTCTAAAAACGGAACGTCCCACCAAAATCGGTCCCATCATATTTTTTAACGCTGCCACCCATCGACAATTTTTTTATTTTAATGTTCCAAACTAACAAATTATACAAGAAGCAGTTTAGTTCTAATACTTACGGGCATGTTCTATTGGCTCTTAAAATATAATAATTCAAATTAAAAACACTTATTATAAATCAGTATAGAATGTTATAAATCAGATCTCTTAGAATATTTATATTTATAATCGATCATGTCCACTAGTCTAGTTTTTAAGTGCTTCCACATTCAATTAGCCTAAAAGTTAGAGAAAGTTTATTGTTTCGCACACGATTTACGACGCCTCGGCCTATATTGCCTATATGCACGGTAATAAAAATCTTAGATTCCGTTCAAATCCTAGCGATTGATACGAGAAAACGGCGAATGGTCGTAGTAGTGAACGTATTGTTCGTCCGGTGAGAGGAGGAGGAGCTCTCGGAGGAGGTGCAGTGAAGCGCACTTTATTACATTCGGAATACAATGAGACGTGCGGATGCAGTTACGTAGGCGCGGGTACAGTCGGACCCAGCGCCTTGTTTCACGGCTGAGCGTGCGTCACAAAGGAAATGTTTTGAATTGTTCTCGACGTTTTTGTATCGCATTCGACTTGATATGTTGTGTCTATGTGTATATGTGTAGCTAAGGTTTTTTTTAATGATTATTATTGTATGTTTTTTTTTAATTACAATACGTGACATACAGTAAACTTTTTAAAACAATATTAATTATAATATAGAAAAATCCAATACGATGTTTCTATATTATTATAATTTACTTGTAAATATACGAAAGTATGACTTTAATTAACAGTCTCTAGTCTCTTCCTCATTTTATTTATAATCACAGCTGTCTAGCTTTAAAAAATGTACTTGTGGCTCACTAATCCACCTCAGCCTCAGCTCGCAAGTGAAGCTATAACAACACTAGTGGCGCAGTCACGCTACGCAGCCTCCACTTATCCATTGTTGTCTTGCGCCTTATGTGCTTTGACGTGTAGCTCGTATAATGCATCCTGATTAAAACACCTTTTATGTATTTTTTTCATTTAAATTTGTGAATTATTACAGAAATATATATGTAATATCGATATTGTTATTTATTAATATCGATATTATCCAGTTTCTTATTAGGAAAAAGAGAAGGAGTAATAGGATTGAACGGATTTTAAGACACTACGTATCCTGTCAAATGTCTGAAGATAAATAAAAATTGCAAAAATAATTATTTTGTCTGGTAGAGGAAAGGTTGTGAAGAACATGATAATTACTATTAAATAAAAATAAATCAGCTTCACAATGTATCCCGTACACATCAGAGGTAACCTACACTAGGTTAAACATAAAACATTCCGTTCCCCACTTTCCGCCGAATTCTGAAGGCGATGCGCGATAAGTGGCGGAACTCAACGCCGCGCTTTAACTCCACCACACCAGAGCGAAGAAATGAAAATTTAAATTGTAATAAATATTTCATTTTCTCGAGTGGTAAAAATGGAGCGAAGCGTCTTTATCTACCCTATACACGAAACAAAATATGAGCCCAAAAAATGTTAAATGAAAAAAATATGTTAAATTCTAATTATAATCACACAATTATAATAACTCCTATTATACTTCTTATCTTTCAACTCGAGGAAGTGATTATCTGAGTGCAGTCACGCTACCAAGCGTCCATTTATTCTTTAAATCACTGCACCTGATGCACTTTGTTGACATAGATATTTTGTATGTACGTATAATGTTTTTTTTAATATTTATTATTAATTTATAAATTAAATTTTAAATTCTTAGTAAGCTTGTTGGCTTGTAGACCAGGCTACCATGAAGGACTATTTTATAATATTTAATTATTTATCTTGTAAACTAATTTAAAAATTTTGTAATTTGCTACAAATGATGGACCCCTTTAATTTTTTCTATAAGGAACAACAGAATAGGCCACGCTAAGATTAACAATATCCAATATACCATCACATATCTTCATTCGTTGTACTTCTGAACTCCTAGCTTTCAATGCAACACCTATAAGTGAAAAAAAAATTGTACAGACATTACGAGTACGTGCCACGGATGAACAAACAAATATAATTGAATATAATGAAATATTACAAGCTTCACGCTGTATCCCGCTCACAGCAGGATAGGCAGAGGGAACCTAGTGTTAAGACACTCCATTCCCCACGACGACGAGGGATCGAACCTATAACCGTCGCGTTACAGTTACACCCTTGGGCCACTGGGCCACGACGGCCTCTTATAACAAGAATTACTTTATATGCATTTGATTAAATAATTACACTTATTAATATAATATTTTTTTCTAATTTTCAGATTCCATGATGAGTTGTCTATGATCTATTAACACAAGGCGTGACAGGCGCCTGCACACAAGATGACTTCTGAACGCGCTATTCCGCATTTGCGCGATATCTTCGGCCTCAATCAACAGTATGATGGCAAGGCCTACGATGAAAACGAAGACAAATCTAAAAAATCTGGGAAAAAGAAGAAAGAAGACTATCGCACGTACGCCAATGGCGACGTCAAAACTCTTGAAAGACATCTCAGTATGAAAAAAACTATACGCAAGAAAATAATGCGCGACCTTCAACAGGCATTTGTAGAAGACCCTAACGAGTTTAAGGTCGAAAATACAAGTCCGGAGAAACTAAAAGCGGAACTCAGCGCAGAAGCTGTAAAAATAGAAAAGAATGTTCGAAAAAATGATCCAACATTCTTAGATATGCTCCGAGGCGAGACAAGGGGAGAGGAGGCTAGGGAGGAACAGCCACCGGCGGAAAAGACCAGTTTCTGGCGACGTCTTACCATGAAGAATAAAAATAAAAGATAATCTGCTTAAATTCGCCGTGAAACACGTTACTCCGTTTATTATCCGCTTATTCTCAACGATTCAGATAAGACTCTGTTATTTAAACGGAATCAACAAACAGATCACGTCCCCTTGTCCCGAGCTCGCTAACCGATTCTGTTTTTGTGATTCGAAATTAATGAAATGTATACAAAAACTGAAACAAAATTAGATGTCAGTTATTTTAAGTAATGATGACGGTGCTGAATGTAGTTTGCAATGTCAGCCAATATTTATTAAAAGTTAATGTGCCGATCTTGATTTCAAAAATATCCATTTTACGATTTTAATTTAAATTAAATATAAAGAAAAATAATAATGAGGGTGTTGTAATAACTACTTCAAATGCAATATTAAGTTAGATCTAATATTGAAATAAACAGTTTAATTGTTCTTTTCTTGCATTATACGTTTGCATTTTAAGGTTCAGTTAACTTCAGTCTAAATACCTGACTAACATAAAACTCTATTTGTTTAATAAATAAAATAGAGAATTTTACGAACCAGGTTGTTTGTATAGTGTTTATTTGTTTTTATTATTGTCAAATCGTTTTTTATAAAAAAAAACATTATTGTTTTTCAATATTTATCTTGTATAATTTTAAAGTATGGTTGCTAGTTAAAGTTTTACAATAGGATGATAAATTAGTAAAATGAAATATACAGAATTTGGAGATGAAATATAAATTATTTAAAAGTGACGCTACCGTGAGTGAAGAAAAAGAAAGTCTAGACATATTGAACTATTATTATCTACATATCTACGTACTGTCATAATAATAAACTAATCTATTGATATTATAAATATATTGGCCCCTGTGTGTTTAAACTATAAAATGTCGATCTTATTGTGTTTTCGTAAAGTAAATATACATTTTTACATGCATATTATATATTAGGTATAGCATAATTAAACAATATTTCAAAGTTTTTACCGGTTTTATTTTTAGTATGTTTTCTATTTGGACTTACCTCAAATGATAAACGAAGACTGTATTTACACTTCAAACCATTTTAATATGTTTACTTTTTCTGTGTACTTACATGTTTGTAAATCTTTTAATATTTAAATATATCTTGTTGTATCAATATTGTCTGCATGTAATTAGAAGGTTCTAGAAACATTTATACGCATAATATTAATAAGACATCTCTTTTTAACATAATTTATTAAGTATCAATATCTTCTATGGTAACGGAGTAATGTCGTCGGCCATTGTTACTTATAAAAGAATATCTCATTCTATATGTGATGTAAAATTTAAGTCTAGTAGAAGTTAGTGTAGAATAAGGTTCTCATGAGAGAGGTGTATTTGTGTAAGGTAGCGTGGCAATCTCTTGTTGTGACAGTTTATAACTATAATGCTATATAAAATAATTTTACACATTTATTTATTTGTTTCATTTTAACCTGATTGTCACTTACGAGTATTAAAGATACGTATGTTTTTGTATAGTATAACATTAATTTGTAACCCTCATAAAATATATATTTTAAAATATTTTTTATTTAGATAGATAATAATCATATTTTCGAGACCGGTCGTGGCCAGGGGAATATGCGTGTGACTGTAAAATCGACTGGTTGTGGGTTCGATCCCCATTCGAAGAAATAAAATATTTATTTACATTTATATTGGGGAATAGTGTGTCTTAACAAGTTCCCTCCAAAGTTCCCTCTGCCTACCCTGCAGTGTGCGGGATACAGTGTGAAGCTGATTTATATTTTCATTTCTTCGCTCTAGTGTCGAGACAAAGCGCGGCGTTGAGTTCCGCCACTCAACACGCAATGTCTCCAGAACTCGCCGGAAAGTGGGGAACGAAGTGTCTTAACACTAGGCCCCCTCTGGCTAACCTGCTGTGTGCGGGATACAGCGTGAAGCTGATTTGATACTTTTTTCGCTCTGGTGTCGAGGCAAAGCGCGGCGTTGAATTCCGTCGGGACTCAATAAGCAGCACAAAAGCACTACCCTGCTACATGCGAGACAGCGTGAAGCTGAAAAAAAACATATTTTGATACATTGCATACTGCCTACAATATTTGCACTGAGTGAATATTTGTTCAACTATCAGTACCTACTCGTATCTTAATCCCAAACAAAGACTTTAAGTCGACCAAAAATCATAATCACGGTTAGAAAACAAAAATGTTTACATTTTATTTTCATTTATCAATGTGTAAGGTATAATAAGGTATACGAAAAGAAGGGAAACGAATCTTCTTAAATAGAAATTATACATCCTTAAAAGGAAAATATGTTTCCTCAAAACCAAAAAGTTATATATAATGGGGTGTACCATTAGCATTTGGACTTTAGCTCAACAGATCTGTTCGTGTAAATGTTATTTTTTTTTTCACGGCAAATTTTGTTATGAGTAAAATTTTTGTTTTGTTTACGCTATGTAATTATGATTATGACAAATTGACATCGCGGTTGATAAAATTTCATATAAGAATTCTGATTTCTGAAAAAAAAACCTCAAAACTATGGTAAGTGCTGCCATCAGACGCGCAATATCTGAACTTCTTTAGATTTTCTTTTATTCAGCATTGTACTAATGCCTTGTAAGAAAATAATAAGAGCGTTTTACACTTACGCCATCTTTTATTTTTATTCACAATCATAACTTTAATTAAATTTAAGCAGACTTGTATTAATTATTGTATAGTTGTATTTTCTACAAGCACAAAAAATTGCACCGAAAAATTTAAAAAACCAACATTTACACAAACATATTAAATATGTGCAAAACTAAAGTCCGGGCTGCACCCACATCTCACATTGCCAATAAAGTCAGAGAGAAGCTTGTATACAGAGTGGAAGCATCAGCGCTCCTTTTACAGAAACAGCATATAGGGTAAAATATTTTAAACCCATAGTTATAGAAATAAATCAAGATACCTCAACAATTTAGACGTAGATTTTTTTTTAAATTTCACCATGTTTATCCACAACTTTTAATTTTGCCACCAATCCCTACGACTCGATTTCGAAATAAAGCATATGCGGCGGTTTCCCTTTGATAGGTTTATGGCTGCGTGCATCTTTCTTAACAAATGGCGTTTTATTTTACAACGATATTTTTGTTATTTATTTTGTTTGAAAAAATGACCTTAATTTCTAGAAAAATAAATAAATGTATTAGAGTAGTTAAAATTGTGATTTCATTTAAAGTGGTGCTGACAAAAACACTGTTTATAGAGCCTAGTGTCAATACACGCCGTTTCTATTAAGACGCTTCTTTTGCCCACTTCCGGCGAATTCTACAGACATTGCGCACTGAGTAGCAAAACTCAACGACACGCTTTTTCTCGTTACGCCTGGTTAATTTTTTCCACTTTTCAGTTTCATGCTGTATCCCGCATATAGCAGGATAGGGCAGAGGGAACATACTGATAAGATATTACATACTGTATTGCGTGGCGGAACGCTGCGTTTGCTTTGGTGCCAAAGCGAACAATTGAAAATATTTGGAAATAATAATTTTTTTGACTTTGAGACTTGCGGAGTGACATCACTGATGGGGCATCGAAGCCTCAAGCAGTTTAGTCAAATCCTGTTCCACTGCGGTATCAAGTAACACTAATCATTCCACAATTTAATATTTCCTTTGTCAATGTAGGTACCTACCTAATATCGAAGTGAGGTATTCAAGTAGATTATGAGTACCTACTAGGTACCTAAATAATATCAAGGGCCAACTACCTAAGTAAATTAGCCAAAGTAAATTGCAGTCTAAGAAATAAAATTATTAAATGTCAAAAATTGAATCGAATATTTTTGAGGCCAGTCGTGGCGCAGCGGCACGAAGTGTGGCTGTAAAACCGACTGGTTGTAGATTCGATCCCCACTCGAGATGAAATATTTACTTTGTTTCCATTTCTTCGCTCTGGTGTAGAGGCTAAGCGCAGCGTGGATTTCTGCCACTCAACACGCAATATCTCCAGAAAGTGAGGAACGGAGTGTCTTAACACTAGGTTCCCTCTGCCTACCCTGCTGTGTGCGGGATACAGCGTGAAGCGGATTTATTTCAATTTTATTTTAAAATTGACGTTCATCAATTTACTCGATTTATTTGCAATTCATTATTAAACATTTATGATAAAGGATAAGGTAATAAAACAACAGGGCAGTTGTAAAATTTATTTTTAATGTTTGCGGAAGATAAATAAAACGACTGTATAGGCAAAAGCAATACTTTTATTTATATTTTGCCTGTTTAACATTTTCATTTATATTTATTTATAATTTGGAAAAATCTACCACCGCTTCGGAAGGTGTCCTTCTGTGGAGAAGAAGCGGCGCAAGAAACTCCACAGGTATCACCTTTTTTATTTGAATTTAATGTACCAATTATATATTTTATATAAATATTTTTTATATATATAATAACCTACCTATTTACCTAATTTGATAAATAAAATTTTCTTACCGTCTACATCGATACCTACGTCATCGCCCGGTTTTAAGTCATATTTAATATAATCCTGGAATAATATTAATTAGTATCCTTAAGATTAAACGTAAACTAAACACTAATTAAAACTTATCATTAACCTACGTGGCAAGTCCTATAACTAGAGTATTTTACCCTTAACCTAACCTATATTAATAGTATTTATTTACAACCTAACCTATTCCTAAAATGTATTTTATTATACATGTTAAAAATAAAGATATAACCTAGATATTACAAAACTACGTACGTATCTAGACTATCGGTACTTTATGTAAGAACACTAAATTAATACAGGAAAGGAGAAACTTGCATACCTAGAGCCTTTACAACTTATATCCATAGTAAGGCTTCGAAACAAATATTATGCATAAAAGAACTTATTACTTCAATTTATAAATATTCTAATTTATATAAAGAATTATTTTACAGCACCTAACACTTATTAGGATTTTTTAGTCTAAACGTTTTTGCAACATTTAAAGTTGTACCAAGTTTTGTGTTTAGTGTTTTTAGTTGTGTGTTAAAAATAATCGGAACAGTTACAATGACTCCNCAACAAATCATGTAAGCCAAACGAAAATTAAAATTCCACCTTGTGATAAAATTTAGCACATAAAAATTTAAAAATGAGCAGTAGGTACATACGACATAACATTCTGCTTTCATCCGAATTTAAATCGTTCTTGATTGTTCGCAATGATATTTTTGACATTGGCTGGTAGCAACAATAAGTTTTTACTCAAATTCTCTAGTAGTGAGCACCTGATGTGAACCTCTGGGTAGACGTATACATATTCCATATTAAATACTTCATTCTGGATATTTTAAGCACACCATGCCAAATTTGATGATACTCGTCCTAGTTTTGAGCAAACACACTAAGACCACATAATTATAGCCAAAGCGACAAACTCAAACATACACACCAATAGACAGTACAATATTCAAACGAGATATTATTAATAGTAAATTTATATAATAAATACATACTGAAAAATACCTATTCTGCAGTGTAGTACTTTATTAAATAATGTATCCCAGTGGTTGCACGGCACGGCGCACGTACCATTCCAAGCTCATGATGATTTAAATGAGATATATTTTTTAATAAATTAAGGGATAGTGCAACTTACAGAAATAGGTAGAATGGGTGATCATCGTCTCAAATTTTACCATCGCACCGTAGGTATGCAACTGGTACTAACTGTAAAATATATAACCGAAAAAAAAAAAAACAAACAATCATTATACCGATGTATCATAAGTGAAGTGTACTGGATAGTCATGCGTGTATAATGTCTATCTATTATAGCCATAGGCTGAAAAGTGGAGTCCTCTACCGCTTCTTACAAGCGCAATCAAGTATAGTGCATTTTTTGCTGCTGAGTTTCTTCGTGAATCTGCACATGTATTAACTGCAAGATATTCAAAGGGACACACAAAAAACTAAGTTACAACAAAAAATCATTTATTGTGATGAAATATAAAAATGCTGCATGCATTTATTTTTACAGACAACAATTATTGCTACAAGTAAGATTAAATGTTTTCGTACCAATTTAGAGGCAATTTATAAATTAATGAAGGTAGAAGAATAGCTGCAGAAACCATCAACTGTAAAGAGATCAAACAACACGAGGACAAGCAAATAATAATTTATAATATACTTAAAATCTATTTATTTATTTATAATACGTTGTTATGGTTTTACATATAGTTTACCTGGTTTATGTTACGCCTATTTTCGCGGTCCGTTTATTTTTTTTTACGTCATATCATTATATCTATGGCCGCCAAATTATAGTTCACAAAGTAGAACTTTATAACTGCAAAAAACTCCGTTGATCTACTACTGGTTGCTAAATACTATCCACTGGACTTCATTTAACGCATGAAACGACGCCAGGAACTGCAAAAATTACATTAGGACACGGAAAACTATTTACATGCCATAAAACTTACCCTACTCTGCTAACCATTAATTATAATTTCTACATTTTCCCTTTTGAAATTATTATTATTATTAAGAACGTAACTACTGCCATCTTTGGATAAGCCGGAAAATATAACTAAATATACCTTTCATAATTGTGCTTCAATCTTTTGTATCCGCAACACGACGCGACGAGAAAAGAAGACGTGCAGGCGGTAACTGCAAAAACGACGTAAAGACACGGCAAAAGTTTATGAGCAAGTTTTAATATTAAGTAATTACCCTACCTGTATCTTTAGAATTCAACAACTGCCACGATTACCTTATGTTTGCATTGTTTTAAACACATGCCATTTCTAAAATTTTATATACTGAAAACTCGGTATGTATATTACTTTGTAATTAATTATGTTACATAATTTATACCTGACTGGACAGAGATTTACACCTTAGGTCAGCACCGGAACCTGCGCGGTATCTTTCAACTGTAATTTGACGAAAAATACGTAGATACGAAAAGACAGCAAAAATATATATAATATTTCGATTTTTTAATCGATAAATTTTTTTCTATGCAAAAGAAAATAATATAATATGTTAATACCGATATTATTACACCTGGCTTTTGGAATACGTTCCATCTATAGGTGAAGACTAGACCCTGTGAACAGGTTAAAATCAAAGAATTTAAGCAATAATGCTGTGATTGTCCCACTGGACTTGGTAACTCCGAACGCCGGGTAGAACTGCAATAAGATATAAAAACACCAAAAAAAGAACAGTTAAAATTTAAATTCAATAAGTATTTTACTCTACTTTTGTTAATATATAATGTGAATATAGTCCAATATTAATAAAATCAAACCGCAAAATTATTAGAAAAGAACACAAACAAAGATCAGATTCTACTAAAAATATATATTTTTTATTTCTTTAATAAGAGCATCAATAAATTTAGAAAGCTCTGTCTTTAAGCCTGCGTCATTTTCTTAACTTGTTCATCAGAATAAATAATATTTTAAAGAAATGCCTGAAAATAATAAATACATACAGGAATAATTAATTAATAATAGATAGCCATTTAAAAACGTATAATATATTACGAAATTTTCCAAATAAACATAAATGTTATGTTATAATCATATCTTTCGAACGTAACTTGAACTTAGAAATAAATTTAAACATCAAACTATGTCACCACCCACTTCCACATAATAAACACATTACATATAATACATTTTACTAAAATTAACTATATTTGCCAATAAAAATCTAGAAAACTTTTCAAGACAACTCCACTTCACACCACGACACCAATAAACCACTACATACAATTTATAAATTAGTTAATTCATTTTTTTATCTAGAAAAATAATTGAACATTGATATTAATCATTATACACACCGTTACAGCATTCTTATTTAATTTTGCATGTTAAATTACACTAATTCACAATCACAGCAAGGAACTATTACATAATATTCCTATCACAAACAATAAAACCAATAACACTATTCGACATACAATAATTTAAGGCAAAATATTAAATCAGGCAAATTTAAAATAATTTATGATATTTTCCGTTCAGTTTTTAGGGCACTCCTACTTAAGCACTTAAAGCGTACAATATTGACTTGTCCCGAGCGAGTAGCACATTTACGCAAATGTTTATCCTATAATAATTATCTCCCAAAAGCATTTTTGATGCTTGCCATGATGTATGTTATCTATTGTACAAACAATGTGTATGTTAAGTAAAAATACAAATTATAAACTGATCAACAATACAAGGGCTGAAACTATGTAAACGGCCACAGAAACTAGTTTGGAAGTCGACAACACTCCACTAATACGGACAGAATTAGCCACAGCAATTAATTATTGTAAATTATTTCAAGTGACATTCCACAAATCATCAAAGCTTCTATTAAAATAAAAAGCGTTTAGTACAATAAAGGGGATAAAGGTCTGTATATTACACAAACACCGATGGGTAGCGATAAAATGTATAAAAATTAAAAGCACATTTGTTGCAAAAGTCATGAAATACTTGCATTGCTTCTATCGTACCGTCGACAATGTGCTTTAAGAATAATAAAGTGATAAGAAAACTATCACACCAGCTAAACCTGCAGTTCCTCAACTTATAGAACCAATCCATCTAGCTCCATGCTCATTTATCATGTTAAAAAGTTAGCAACAATGGTGCATAAATTGAAATATCACAGAAAATTTTGTATTCAAAATAAACTGTGTCTACTAAATTATAGTTGCTGATATGCAAATAAAAGCATCTATTTTATGAGAGAAGACCTGGACAATGCAACATTGAAGCGAGGGGAAACAAAATGACATTTATTGGATTTATTAGCGTTTTTGAGTCATTCACTCATGGTGTATTATCAAGGGAATACCAAAGAAACCATTTTTGTCATGATAAGCAGTTAGGACGATTGTTCGAGCTAACAATTTCATTTGCAAACAATATAATTGGCATGAGTCAGTGAAAAATTTAAGCAAAATTAGTGCAGTTTGTTGTTTTTTCTAGTAGTTGAATGAATTCGATCTGTTGGTTTGAAGTACGTTAGTTTAGTGATATTTTGATTACTCCTATTAAAGGTGATATTTTCTCAAACGATTTAGTTGATCTGAAAATAAATAATTGGCCTACTACGTGCTTGGCTACAGATATAAACAATGTTAAGTTGAAGCGAATTTGATATCACAACAATAATTATTTGAATCAAAAACTACTACATCAATTGAGAAGTGATTAAAATTGGAATTATATCTAAATGTATAGTAATTAAAATATATACGAAATATAATTTTTAGAGTAATAAATTGTTTTACAAAAAGCATATATTATTTATTATACAAATGTTATGGATATATTACAAAAACCCTAATCTGGGAAACAAAAACCTAGGATTTTATTAACAAGATATAAATGTAATATTTGTACATATTTTACGTACCGTATGCGTTTGCCGATGGTCAAATGATCCTAATAACTTTAAAAGGCGTAAAAAGCATCTAGTATAGTCGGCAGACAATATATGCTGTATAAAACTGCAAGCCTTGTCACACTTTATAGCAAATATTTTACCAAACTCGTGACCATGTCTAAAACCGGATAACCCCATCTAGCTTCATGCTTGTTTAAAAAAATGTTATCAATTGTCGATGCTTTAGACGGTTAGCCACCACATGTATCGCACATATACAAAATAATCTATATTCACAGATATCTTGTCTGAAATAAATTTTTGTTTTAACTTATATGAAGTAAGCGTTGTTAAGTTGATCTACGCATTCTGTGTATCCACATGAACAACACGATAAACTATCACGAGACGCTTTAAAACAATTTATTTACAAGCTTGCAAAACTAAACAAACCTTCAATCATTAGAGGCATCCAAGTGCAATCTGTGCAAACCGTGAAACGTGATGACAATCCCTATTATGTATGTACTAAAATCCATGCTTTACCAGGTTTACCCAAATATTCAATTCATAAGAAACTTAAATTATAATATATGCTGTAAGTAAAAGTAAAAATTAGTGTAACTCTGAAAAGAACATTTAGTGTGTATAAAGATTTGTTGAAAACTTGAATTTAGTGTAACACTCGCCGACCCTCACAGAATATAAAGCGAACATAAAATATAGAGGTAAGTAATGGTTAAGGTTAGCAATAAGTAAAATTTAAGATTATTAGTGTTAAAGTTTGATTCTTCTCTCTTCACTCACCTTTGGTAATACTAATTGTTTACCTTTCAATATTTAAAAAAGAAAAAACGGTCTTGACTATGTAGTCATATAATGAAAAAAAAATTGCAACTTTTGTATTCACACTTTTTTATTCTTCGTAGGGAAAAATTTTAACGAAATTACTTTGTAATTAAAATTACATTTAATTCAGTCCTTTTTAATATTTTACTTTGTGTCTAAAAATATCAAATCTTCTTATTTCTGTTTCTTATTTCATTAATAAATATTAATTATCAATATTTTATATTAATACGTTAATATTTTCTTCACTTTTCTGATATCTGTAATCTCTTTGCAAATAATATGTATATTTCAAGCGTTTTAATATTGAAGATTTTAATTTTTTTAGTATTTTTACTATCAAGTAGTTTAATATCGAAATAAAATGTTCAGTATTAAACTCAATTTTAATTATAATTCGACTAGTAGTGGCCTGGAGGGTAAAATCTATTGTTTGTGTTTAATACTTGCATTGGAACTTTTACATTCAGCGTGTAAATAATACTGTACTATCTGATAGATATATTATTGTATTCCGAAATTCTAACTTCTTATCTTGTAATCAAAATACTAAAACACTTGCACTAAAGATAAATTGGTACTAGCTCTATTAGTATTATTCTTCCTTTTTGCGCATTTTTAACATTATCAAAAAAACGTTTAATAAAATATATATCCTTTGATTTAAATTTCTCTAGAAATCAAAATTTCTTTCTGTGTAATAAATATTTCCAGAATATGCTTGTAATAATATTTTAATCAACTTTCGAGCTGAAATCGATTTCTATTCTCTTCCACATACATACTATAAATATATACAGTATGTCCAATCAAAATGAAACAATTATTTCACCACAAAACAACACTCAAAACTCGCGTAGATATCAAACATTTTATCCACAATCACTACACAAATTTATCTTGTAACAATACAAAATCTTATACGGACTTTCATTTCTTTTTAATGAAGTGTTTAAAAATTTCGACGTATTTTACTATTTCATATTTTAATATTCATGTCATTCTTTATGAATCATTTATTTCATTTCTCTTGTTTTTTTATTTTATATTAATTAAGTTTGTTTAAACTTTTTGGCATCTTAC
This sequence comes from Heliconius hermathena, assembly GCA_013403705.1. Lineage (NCBI taxonomy): Eukaryota > Metazoa > Arthropoda > Insecta > Lepidoptera > Nymphalidae > Heliconius > Heliconius hermathena. The sequence goes on along the minus strand of JAAIXJ010001786.1, from coordinate 95,235 downwards.
GTTATGAAATTATAGAGTAAGTATCATATATGTTGGTTGAAATATTTCAAAAATTTATGTAATAAGAAAGGGCTAAAAAGAAAAAAATGATTAGTTAGTTGCAAAAATAAAAAAAACTGTATTATAATTTTTTGTGTTTTATTTTAGTTGTACTCACAGTATTGACATTTTGTACACAATGATTTTTTTGGGTCTTAACAAAATTATATAACAAATTTTATTTTGTAAATATTACAATTTTCTGGATATTTCTTTACAATTCTTTATTTTCACGTACATAAATCACGGATTACGAGTTTTAAAATCTTTTACCTTAAAAATTGTGTTACTTTTGCCTGTAAAGTTTGCCCGGAGCAATGACTTTCGTTTAAAAGTCGTCGCCTTGTCTGTTTCGTTTTTTATTATCAACTGCTTATTCTGTTGTATACTTTGTCTTAAGATTTATAACATCATATTAAAGTTTTTATTGTTTCTTCAATAAACTTCCTCATCATATTATTAATCATCAGCATTGAATCATTTTTTAAATCCATGTAATGTAAAACTTTTTAATAATGTTTCATTTGAGTTTAATTTTGAAATAAAATTGGAAGCATATAAACCGCCTACTTACTAGCCTAATAGGTGTTAGGTTACTTTGCCTATAAAAAATATTAATATTAAATATGAAATAATACTAACCTATAAAATTATACCTTAAGATTAACCTATACTATGTATGAGTCTTATTACTTAATCTAGCCTATTTTTACACCTATAGGAACACATATATGAATAAAGTATTGTCAAATGCTGGATGTCATAAAATATCTTAAATATTCATTGTAATTCTAGCCTAATTTAAACTTATATACTTCGTCATCGTCCGGTTAACGCATTTTTAAGCATTATTATAGATGAAATTATTTTTAAGTTTTAACTTAACTCGCATCTAATAATTTATGTACGATATCATAAATAGAATAAAAATTATGACCTAGATATAAAAAAATAAATATAAATTAGTATTCATGAAAAATATATACAATTTATGTAGTAGTAGTTCGAATATGTAAACTAACTTCTTTCTTATTTATCTATATCTAAATACTAGTAAATCTTTCAAACAAAATACATAACGAATTTTGCTAGATTAATGAACTTACGAAGGAAACTTGCTTTAATATCCAAAAAGCTTTAATAGCGAAGGAAACTTGCTTAGTATCCATACTAAACTAATGATAATAACTAATAACTTTACGTAATTAGCTAACTGCCAACAAGCCTGCCAGAACCTCCGACTCACTAAACATCTGAAAATCAATCGATGACAAACCATTACTGATATCAGTCTTTACATCTAACATTTTTACCTAATATATATTCTAGGTGTTATTTTAACGACTCTAATTTTAATATTATAATAATATTAGAAAAGTGGCACGTCCCAAACTAACGAGTAGTTTATAGATGAACGCTTATTATAAAGTTACTATATTAAAATTTTCATAAGTCATTGAAATTTTCAACTAATATAATAGGAACAAACAATTCTTAATTTATTAATACCTGAATAACTGTTACTAGAAAGATCCCTAAACGGGGAAGTTTCTACTGGAGACCGGCTATCCTGAACGTACCAGCGCAAACCATTCAACAAGCATTATTCGTGATGCTAATTGTATTGGAGTCTGTCTATTGTAATGTACGTATTGACCTGCCACCGATGTTCGATGAGTTTAACCGACTCTGCAGGACAAGCGTTGAAATGTTTAATCAAGATATATAGGTACTTTTCCTGAAATATAAGTCATATCGTATTAACAAAGTGCAAACAAATGTTTTAATCCATCAATACACAAAGAATATATTATTAATTTATACTAGTAATGTACATAATTTAGCAAGTACAGGTTTATAATGTTTTAAATCCGTATGTTTTAATAGATGTGATATAACCTATAACGTAATGATTGGTCGAGGATAATATACACACTATTTTACGTGTTAGATTTATAATTAGAACTCGAATCTACATTATTACTTAACCTATGGTATGGTATGGTTCTTTGATTATGGCGTTCCGAGGGTGCCAGTAGAGCACATATCACTTCGCCAATGTCACGTTGTGTGGAGAAAACACGAAGGAGGATGTACGGTAAAAGAGATAATGTTACACAATAGGAGAATGCATGTTAAAAAAAATGTACTTAACCTAACCGAACCTTTATTTGGTGTTTATAGAAAAATGTCATTAAAGACATACCCATATATCCATAAATAAAACATATTTAGAGTATTCTCTAAAATAAATAAGTAAATTCTCTAAAATAAATAAAATAAAAAAGAAGAATTCGACTGTGTTAATTGTCATAATAATGACAAGTCTTTCGTGGTTTAATTATTGTACCTAATGTAACACAAAATGTAAAACTTCTTTAAAAATATGAATAAGTCAATACAAAATAGACTTTAAATAATGACGAAGAACTTTTAATATAACTTCCTAATTTTCTTAATAAATATGCCTATTTATTTTTATTGAAATTCTGCTTTAATAAACAAGCATTTTTTGTTTTTAATACATAATAATATATAAATATTTCCTGTTGTCTATATCTGTTATCTCTTTTGCCAAAAATAATAATAAGTTGACTTCAATAATTTTATTTTTAGAGATTTTTTGTTTATACGATTTTTACTCTGAAGTTGTTAAATATGAAAATTAAATATTCAATATAACTTAATAAATGAAATTCGTCCCGTAGTGGTACGGACACTTCAAAACCTATTACCTAATATGATAATCATTGACTTTTCAGGAAAGATAATTATGAGAAAAGCTACATTTGGCATTTATTTGTAACAAAACCAAAAACAATTATTTTTATTTTTTTGTTCTTTGTCTATGCGTTTGTTCACCCCTAATCTCTATATATAATAAGACAGTAAAAATATTTTGTCTGTACATTTAGTAATTGTGACTAAAATGGATAGAGGGACACTTAAAAAGAATAATAGAAAGCAAAAACTTTTTTTTTGAATTTCTTCTCTGTCTGCCTGTCTGTCGATATGTATGTCCACATTTTTCTCTGAAAGTACTAAACCAATTTACTTAAAAGTTTCAAAAATTGCTTCGTTTTAACTCAACTTAACTACTAAAGTTTGGTTCATCAAAATCGATTATTAAAAAAAAGTTATCGTCACTTGAACGAAGTCAAGGCAAAAAGGCATTAGTTTGCCTGCGAATGTTATATAGCAATCGCGCTGGTAAGATTCCTGGCTAAAGAATGACATTCGAAACGTCTTGGTTATATGACTGTTGATAAAAATATATATTTTTGAAGCACTATTATACAATATTTTATACAATAAAGTAAACAAAATTGAATTGTTAGTGGAGATTACCTTCATAAATCATAACAGTTAAGTTTAAATCGTAATTAATTCAACACAGAGATAAAGAACGATTTGATCTTCAAAGAGATATCAAGCAAATACATAGATTTTTTGGTTCGTTCGTTCGTTTGAAATAAATCTATATAAAAATGCCTAAAAACATCCTTTCTACGTGTACTCTGTAATAACTACATATTTACCAATTGTACATTTAGCTAATAATATGTGTAACTAATTTAAAAACTGTACAGGAGTTAATATGCAAACATTACAGTTATTTTACAAAGAATATTATGAATCCTTACCCAAATCAATAATTTAACATTTAAGGCTGTTTCTGAAGCAGTACATTAAATTATTAAGTGACATCAGCACATTTAACAGAGCTTTAAAAAACATAACATAGGTAAAAAGAACGTAAATATTACAAAAATTTATACATATAATAAATAATTAGCTTTATGTATATTTTATGAATATCAAATATCAACATTGGTCGTATTTTTTAGTTTGAAACAATCAAAAATTCTTATAGAAATTACGATAATATCGTAAAAAAATCATATGAGAATATTACAGATTAAAGTAATAAAAAAATTAAATATTAGAAGTCATTATAGTTGTCAATCAATTCTGCTTATTAAATCAATAATCATGTATTTTAAGCGGGCGAAGCCGTGGGCGGGTCGCTAGTCTAATAATAATCGGCTTAACATATTTAAGTGCAACGGACTATTATATTTTGGCAAACTTCCATTAACATTTAATTTTTGTTTTATTTAAATAAGTTCATAAACAAAAAGGTTATAACAATATAAAATAAGTGGTTCGACAAAATTGCTACGAGAATGATTTTATTATAATATTAAATTGAGTGAAATTTTGTTTTCAATGTATGAATCTTGAAAGTTATTTATTACTTTCGTGTTATTTATTAAAGCACGAAAGTAATTCTGAAAAGTAAAAAAAAATTGTGTAGTTCTATGTTCCTATGTTTTTTGTTTATACACTTCATCAGAGAAAAGAACTCTCTTACAAAATAAATAGAATTATAAATAAAAGTTCTTTAAAAATCAGAATACCGGCAATTTTAAAAACCTAAATACGAAAGAGATTTGAAATAAGCTCTTATTTTTCATATATAAATGAATCGGTAATATTAATACTAATTTCTTAAATTCTTATATTTTCTTCTGATATCTGCAATCTCTATGACTGCTAAAGCAAAAAAAAAGTCTACTTCTAGTGTATTTTACTATTAGCGAGTTTTGTTTTTACTTTTAGTGTTATTTAATATTCAAATCTATTGCTTCAATATAAAACTTGTCTAGTAGTGGCCCGGACTTTGGGAGGCTACAAAGACCATTGTTTCAACACAAGTACATAGAAACTTATACATTCATCGTATTATAATATTCTATATGATAGCTTTAAAAGCTCCTTGTTTTATTTATTAAACCTAAAAGTAGCAAAAATTTATTCTACCTTTTGTAAGTTATGCACTTATCACAACTCTAATTATTCTTCTATAATAAATTACATAATACGTGTAAGTTACTTAAAAATCTGTAAAGAACTAAGCTTGTTTCAAGTTGTATAATAACTCGCAAAAAAAAAGAACATTTATTACATATTCTTAATTTCTAAATTTTTTGTATTTATTGTTATCTGAAATAGGAATTTTAAAATGTTTCAAGTTTTGTAATATCCAATAAAAAAAAAATAAAGATAGCTTTACAACCCTCTCATAGTTTACTCATTGCACCTATATTAGTAATAGTTATTCCTATTTGTCATGTTTGTTGCTTATCCACTCATACAAAATAACATACCTACACACACTGCTACAAAATAATATTGACTAAATATCAATATTCCCAATTATAAGTAAATAATAAGTAAATATAAATAAATACAAAAATTCCCAATTTTTGTTTTTACTTATATACTGCCTACGCATCGCTATATCTCTGAAACAGCTCAACTTCTCAACTCGGCTACTTTCAATTTTCATTAATATATATATTTTGATAAATTTCCCCTAACATTTTCTTGTTGTATTACAATCGGTTTCTAAATAAAAAAAGTTATGTATATATTTTCTGTAAAATAATAATTTGTATAAATCATCATTTCATTTATTTATTTATCAAAGTATAAAAAATAATTTTCAAGAAATTAAAACAAAATAATTTACCAGCGGTACGCGTATTGACAATCTTTAAATCCATGATGGCTTTAATAGTGATGGGGACAAATAAAAATTTAAAGGAAATCGGTCAAATTTTTTTTTTGGTAAAATTCGTCGATAATTTCTTTTCTTTTAATCTTTTCGGCTAGTCATTATTACATTAAGTGTGTGTTTTACTAATCTTACGGAGTACTTAAAATCCTAATAAATATTTTAAAATATAATGCTTTGTAACAATTCGTGTCGTTTCATCATACTAAGTTTTAAAATAAGTGGCCAAGTTTAATAATACTTTTAGTAACATTGCGCAGCAATAGCCCTGTTGCAATATTGATAATATAATAAGCAATAATTAATAAAATGACAATTAAGCAATTATATGGTAAGTCATTTCAATTTTATTATTTTTGGAATTTATTTAGTAAACTTTTATTTTTTACTCAAGCAAGACTTCACATAAGACTTCAAAATATGCTTTATATGTATGCTTGTTATATTTTTGTTACAGGTCATATTTTTGTAATTATACGTTACCTATACAGATCTCAGAGGCCAGTCGTGGCGCAGCGGCACGAGGTGTGACTGCAAAACCGACTGGTTGTGGGTTCGATCCCCACTCGAGGAGATGAAATATTTACTTAAATTTATATTTCCATTTCTTCGGTCTGGTGTCGAGGTTAAGCGCGGCGTTGAGTTCTGCCACTCAACACGCAATGCCTCCAGAATTCGGCAGAAAGTGGGGAACGGAGTGTCTTAACACTAGGTTCCCTCTGCCTACCCTGCTGTGTGCGGGATACAGCGTGAAGCTGATTTAATTTAATTTTTTCTATACAGATCTAGAAGAAACTACGTATATTAAAATAAACAAATAAAATATTCTTATTTGACATATTTACGCAATAGTAAAACTAAATTATCATCACAAGCAAATTATGCTTCACTAATATTATAGAATCATTAAGATATGAACTGAAGGCTAACCGTATTAACATTTATGCCTACGTAATTTTTATTTACTTCAAGCTTACAGAAACATGTGACATCACCTTTATATTTATACCTGTTATGTATGAAAAGCAAGTAGTTAGCATTTATAGCCAAGGTTAAGTCCCATTTTGGTAATTTATTCTTTTATAATGTTAATTATAAAACCAACGATAAAATAAACGTATGCAATTAAATTATAAATAAGGAAGAATTAACATATCCTTACTTAATTGTATTCACGAATTATATGTATATAATTCTATGACGCTTTAAATTTAAAATTTAGAATTATTATATTCGATTCTCTCTTTTTCTGTATGTATTATAAATCATCTTTGAATGTAAAAAGTTAAGAAATTGAAATATCCTCAATACTCAGATATAAAATATATTTATTAAAAATAATTTAATAATTATAATGAAACGTTATGTATTATAATTTAAAATAAATAATAACATAATTAATATTTTAATTATTGTAAAATATCATGTTGGCTAAATAAGCTACTGTCAACGTCAAAGTCAAGAAAAGAGAAAAGAAAGAGGGGGAAGATGGCGGACGCGTCTGAGGAAGAATGCATGTTTTAAATGTTTAGAGAAGTTTTAATTTATAATAAATATTTTATTGAGTGTAGGGTGGGATGTCAGTTACAACATCAATGCGTTCCATTGTAATTTACTGAAGAGGTATTTATAACATTTTATATGTACAACTTAAATAAATAATACAATATCCTTAGTTTTACATTTGCTTTTATGCATTTCAAAATAGTAAGCTTAATAAGTACTCAAAAATCTGATTATTTGTTTTTAAATTTAAAATCATTTTTGGAAGGGTCCTGCAAATCTAGCTATGAGTACAAAGAAATATCTTATACTAAAGATAGCTTTAATGCTAAAGAAAATATAGAAGTAAGCTAACTACGTACTAAAATTCATATTTTAAATAATGGCCGCTATATGTTTATCCTTGTTTGATATCTGAATTAAAATTAAAAAATATTACATTCATATAATATATAATTATGTAACGATATTATAACTTTTGGAAGATGAACTTTTTACATAATATTCTTCTGTCAGAATATTGAAACATTTAGGGATTTAAATGTTTTCCTTAATTGTTAATTAATTTCATTTCTATCAAATTTAAATTGTTTTATAATAAGTCGTTTATTTTTAGTAGTACTAATTATTATAGTAAATGATAAAATGTAAATAAAATTCTATTGTAATAAATTCTATCCTATAGATATTTATCACGTTAATATATTATTTACACAAAGCGCTCTAAATTGTCTTTATAAAAAGCATTGCACCGAAAAAAGATATTATAAATATTGAACTTTTATGATGCCTCCATCTACATATTATAGTATTACACAAATGCTGTTTTTATCGTACCAATGCCTATTGTATAACTTTGGTGAATGCTAAATGTTATAAATATATAAAAGATAAATAAATAAAACCATTTTATATCTATAAAAAGTTTTTTACGTACTGATGAATCTAACCTAAGAAATTATATGCCATATATGTGATTTAGTTATATATTATTTTTAAATTTTCTTCTAATTTGTACCTTTTAAATTAAATATTTTTCAATAATTTACACATTGTACTACCAGCCTTAATGATTATTTGTATTTTTAATCCTTGGAACAAACTGATAAATATGTTATAAGTTACATATAAATAATTTATTTTATTTAAATGTAGCTATTTTTTTAGCAAAAATGGTTTTGTAATATAATAAAAATAACCCTTTGAATAAAATATAATACGGTTTGTTATTTCCTATATTAATTATAATATTAATTTCATATATATTTTTTTTTGTCACAGTTGAAAAAAAATTAATATATTTGGAGTGTATTTTTTAATTTATTGTAATTCACACACAAGTCGTGCAAAAATAACAATTCGCCTAAAATTGTACAAATTCAGTTTAATTTGTATAAATTCGAATTTTATTGCAAGGATTTTATATAAGAGAAGAAAAAAAATATATGAATATTTTTTGCTTATTGTATAATTAAAAACGATAAATCCCTAAGCTTCCATGAGTATTTTGTAGCTACGGCTTGAGTGCATCATTTTTATAATGCTGTTAATTTATTAGTACTTATTAAAGACTTGCCATGTATATTAATGCTCTTATTAATCTATCTCATGATTTTGACACGCTTGTTTACATTTGTTTCCATTTGAATCAATTGGATTTGTGTTTATAATAATATATAATGTATATATAATGTCAAAAAATCTAAGGTGTAAATATAAATTAAATATTTTTATGTAAACTTTTATTAACAGTTTACATAACAATATTAATGAGTTGATAAAATTATATTTTTATTTCGCCTTGATTTTTGCTTAAATTTTATTTTGAAAAAAAAAAATCTTATCCTACACGAGAATTTCTAGCTATAGTTTATAATAAAAGAATTAGTTTAAAAGAGTACTTTTAGTATTATTTTTTCTTTAACTATATTATTAATCACTACCAGAATATTATAAAATTAGGTATAAATATGGTATTGATTTCTGATAGCAACACATTTAATATTGAATTGTTGAACATATCTTCTGATGTTTATTTATCCTGCCACTTTTTGAATAAACGCTTTTATAAAAAAACCTTGTTTGAATGTATACTTAAAGTATTTGTACAGATAATTTAATACAAAGATTATTTGTGCACTTTTTTACCATGGATTTCCGCATTAATTTAGATTTTCTAAATAGTATTATATTAGGTAATTCACCTATATGCAAGTATGGCATGTAAACATTCAATTCAATTGTCTCTAATGTGGAGTTAATAAAAATAGCTTAAAATATATTTTTCTAGTATTTTGGCCATTTTTATTTAACTGAACTTCTTCTTTTGTAATTGTCGTATAAAAGAGCGGCTATCTTAGTAGGGTAGAACGTTATATTTTTATTTCTATGTTTACGTATATTATACACATGCTATTTATTCATTTCTCTATACTCCAAACAACCTATAATAATATGCGTAAACTATAAGTACTTATATCGTGTTTTATAAAATGCTGCTCTACTTTCCTTTACACTGTTTTATGTGAAGATAATTTTACTTTAAAAATTTAATTTCCCTTCCCGAGAAGAATTTAAAATTATAATTTACTAAAACTTCTTTATTTTTTAAGAAGTTTTTTGGAGCTATAATTTAAAAAATAATACATTCGATACTTAATGTTAATTGATTTCATTCTATTCAATTGAATGAAATCGATCAATGAATCGAATGCTTGATAAAACAATTTTAAAATAATGACATATTTATTCTTAGTTATTAATAAGTATATACTATACATAAGAATATTTTCAAAGAATTGTAACTTGCCTAATATTTTTAATGAACTTCTACTAATATATATACAAAATTAAAAATATTTAAAGCTTATTTTCATATAGTATAAATGCACTTAGTAATTTATTTATTATACTTTTTGGAAATGTAATTGTAAATGTAATTTAAGTGAATTTGTTTTCTTATTCGTTGAAAATTGCATTTTTTAAATATTTAAATACATTCCTGAAATGTTTCATTAATATAGTTTTTAATAATAATCGAAATTGTCTAAAGTACGTAATTTCTATTAAGAATAAACTATAGATACTGTATGTTTTGTCTGCCTATTAAAACATTATGTTATTAATTAAACATGCCATTTTGTACACAAGTTTTGGCGACAATATATTCATTTTATTTTATTATTATCATTATTGTATTAATTATTAACTTTGGTAATCTTCGAATTATACAAGAAATGCAACTCACTAGGTACATATTATTTCTATGGATATAGAGAAGGTTAATAAATTCTCTACATAACCACACTTAAAAAAAACTACAATTTGTGAGACAATATTATTTACACTAACCACTTCTGTACGAAATGCATTGGGCCATCATTTTTTTTATAAATACAGTATAACCTTAATGTAACGACCATTCCTCGATTTAACGAATTTTTCGAAATACCCTAAGACTGTCCATAAGAGTCAATACAAAACATACCTATACATTCCGAATACACAATTAACAATTTACATAACACATCCTATCCAGTTTAGTACATTCAATTTCATATTAAATTTGTCTCGACAGGTTCAGACTAGTTAAATGTTTCGTATGACAGTTATTATTGTTTGGCGTTCAGTAAACATTGCTGTTTGACACTGTTGTTTTAAAGTTTGCAATACCTGATAAACGAAAAACCTGCGATCAATATTTTTTTTAACCTTGTTAAAACGAATCGTACACCATCAGAGGTTACTCTGTATAACGAACCTCATAGTAACAAATGACTTAATATAACGAAAAAAAAAACGTTTATTTTCCGATTCCCTTCAGTATCGTTAAATTGTGGTTTTAATATGCATTTGGCCTTTATTATCAACCTTAACGCTAATTGTAGAAAATTTTAATATCTATAAATATATTGTTTACGTTCTGATGAAGTAAATCAATTCACATTATATTTTGTGGTTCTCCTAATACCTAAACCTTTTTAATATTATATAATTATATTCTCAGGGGAAATTTTACATGTAAAAATTATTCACTTTATTCTCAGGTCGTAACTAATATTTTATAATAAACATGTTTTATAATATAATAAATATAACCCTCAGCTATAAAATATTTGAATACAGTTTTCTTTTCTTTCATATCGCTTTTTAACTTCTGTAAAAAGAGATTCACAATTTGACTGTATTTATATTATTGTAACATTTTTTTTTCAAATTTATTGAAAGGTGGTTTTTAAATATGTTGTTAATTTAAATAGGTAAAAAAAGAATACTATATACATCATAATTTACAAGCCACATTCGATAAAAAATCGGCTTGATTTTTTCGAAATTGTAATATATTAAATTGTCTCTACATGTTCTAGTTTTATTGTTGTTTTCATTTAAAAAAAATAATAAAGAATTATTTAGCTTCAGTTTGAGTGAATTTAATTTTGTAGCTTTAACCCATTAAGAGAAAAACGTAAACGGGCAGTAAATATTTCAAAATTTCTTTATGAAACTAAATTTAGTATGTCACACACACATGAAAAAAAATCATGATCATTTTTAGGAACCTACAGGGGTATTCCCAAATTGGCACAATGGCAACATACGGGAGTAAGATCGTAATACAGGAATTTTTAAAAAACGTGTTTTATGATACTTTATACGTAGTACTATGTGTAAAGGTCAAGAATAACAAAAAAAATATTCATACACATAAATCTTCTAAATATAGCCTTTTAAAATACTGAATTCTTTAAAGTTTTCATCTAAAACCAATACGTTTTCAGTTATAAAATTTCTGGCAGCCCACTTTCTGGGTAACTACGTTGAGTTATTCAAAATCGCAACTTAAACAATAGGTACTATTTAAAATGTTTATAAAACGCTTTTATACATATATAGTTCAAAGATGGTCATTTCGAATATTTCAACTAGAGTCAACTCTTTATTTGCATGATTTTCGTTGCGTGTTATATTTAGAGATTCCTTTATATGTTCTTGAGAAGTTCAAGGAACTCATTTACCAAATTACAAGAGATAATGTTATTTACTTCGTCATTATAAGTACCAAGAGCTATACTACTATGTATATTGAACTCAGGGCTGATAGTATGAAGAGTGGGTTTAAAGTCGCGATCCTCTTAAAGATAAAAAAAGGATTCAAAGTTGCTATTATTTATAGGCTTTTTAAAACGGACTTGGAGCTTTCAAATTAACTAGATTTGCATTTGCATTACACCGATGCACAATTTGCAGCTAGTGTGTTAGAGACATGGCAAGTATAAATTAAAATTCTCTGTATACAATAAAGTCTTATTGCAACGGGTTACTAGTGTTGAATTGCTAATCATTCTTAAAGTAAATTTGTGTACATTTTTTTTAGTTTATTGTTTAAAAAATCTCATTTGAATTTGTAGTTTATATTCTGATATGTAGTATTAGTTCTAATGTCTATTATTATTATAATTATAACACTTTTACTTTTAAAACATGATTTTCCATATTAATCTGATTCGCATTATAGATTATATACTTATAAGAAACTTGTAATACTCGTGAAAGTCATATTTTACTCTAACAATCAATGTCATATAGCAGATTATCACGTTCAATATGGTTTCGCAACCATTAATATTACATAAAAGTATTCTTAAATATACATATTTTTTCGCCATTGGGCAATAATATTTCATTAGAATTTGATAGGAGAAGACTGAGTAAGCAGCTTAATAGAGTATATTAAACAACTGTTGAAAATTTGCTTGTATACAATTTGTAACTAATTCCTACCATTAATATTTGTACACTTTATAAGATTTCCATATAAAATAGGATTCACTACGGTTTTACTATATTATGTTATAAGAATTATTGGACAAATACTTTATTTAAATTGCTTTTGACTTCTAAATAAATACTATAATAAGATTTTGTTGTTGTTCTTTGCCCTGTATGTTGTCAACGTATTTATTATCCCGTTAAGTAATTTTAAATAAACATAATCTATTGTTTTGAGTTCAATTACATATGTCATTTTAAATAGTTACTGGTAAAATATATATTTAATCTAACTAACTGATTACGTACTGTACACTGTACTCCAACCATAAAACAAAAATTTAAATACTAATCTTATAAATTATATAAATGTTAAGTAAGTCAGGAATAGAAATGCAAGTTTATAAATTTACATTCTAGATCTCATGTAAAATATGATTTATGTATTTTTTTGTGCAATCTATAGAGTCAAACGTGGTTAAAATTTATTTTAATTAGCTAATTAATAACTTACATACTTAACACACTAATTTATTAATGTAGTTTTGAATTATAGTGTCTGGACTCTATAAATACAAACATGTATTTATATAATCAGACTAGTCTAAAGTAATGTTTGGAACATGATTTAAATTTGTTAATAATTAAAAAAATGTATTACATAACAAAAGATACGAACCATAGTTGTAGTGCAAGGAAAAATTACAATTAAAAAAAACTACGTACGTACTACGGAGTGTTCATCTTGTATAAGAATATTAATGATTAATATAATGATTTTATTAGCAATTATAAGAAAAAATATATTTTTAAACTAAATTGAAAATTATAATACATTTTCAAGCTGTTAACCTTTAACCAATGTTACTTTTTGAAAATTGCCTAAATCTACGAAAAAAAATTAAATTTCTACTAATAAATAAGTAATTTAGTAATACTAAATCTTAAATATTTTTTTGGTCTCGTAACACCTTTTGAATAATACTAAAATAATGTATATCTACTTTTATTTATTTTACCTATCTTACCTATTCAAAATCTGATTGGAGTAAGAAAATATTAGTGATAGTAATGGAAAACATTTTTTTAGTAGTAATACTAGAAAAGATAGCATAACAGAACTACCAAATATTTATTATGGGGATGATTTGATTCCATAATAATTAATGATAAGTTGTGTTACATTACTTATAATTTTAGGTTTTTAGGATTTCGAACCTTTTAAGGGAAAAAGGAACTCTTATAAGATCACTTTGATGTTCGTCTGTCTGTCTGTCAAGAACCTTAATCAAAAACGCTTGGAGATATTGAGTAGAAATTCAAACCATATACTTAGATCTACGGACCCAGGATTTCCAGAAAAAATCGTATTTCTACATTTACTTAAAAAAAAGATATGGCCTTTTAGATTGCAAAAAAATGCATATTAAAACTATAAAGGGAATCAAGATTAATAGGGAACTTTCCTTTGACCTAGAATTATGAAATTTGGCAGCGAGCATCTACAGGTAGTATACTAGTTTAGGAAAAATGTGGTTAAATGATAAAAATAATAGCCTTAAAAGGGGGGGCAAAATTCAGTATTAAAGCCGCTAGTTCAAGTGAGCTATTAGATGAAAGGGCTCTGGCTAAACTAAGCTTCAATTTCAGAAAAGCTCGAGAACTCCAATTTTTGTACAGCACCTACGGTGGGCGAGACCGAATCGCTTGACCGGCTTATAGTTATAGTATAATTTTAAATTTTTTACTCAAGTTTGAAAACATTTTTGTTCATGTAACAAATTACTAGTATATCATATTGACGTCGCTGTTGTCGCATTTGTGTAGTCTTTTGTTGTACCTATATTTTTTAAGGTTCTTTCTTTTTTCTTATTTGCTTTATTCAATTTTTTTTACCATAAAGTTATTTGTATATGTGTTTTTTACTTCTTATATTTCTGTCCTATTAGTGTTATAGTATAGTAGTTTTTATATCAGCCATAAAAAAATTAACTCGTCTTCCACAATAATTTGTCATCTATTCTCTTCATTAATAAACACACAAGATCTTACATTTTTCTATTCTAGAATTATCTTTCCTTACATTTATTTATCGTTTGCATATCGAAACAATGCCACAAAAGCAGCAATAAAACTAATATTACATATATCGTATTTTGCGAACTTGCATTTCGTAAAACTATTGTTACCATATTACCATACTTGTTTTCTTGATTTATTGACGTAGAAGATTTAGGATTCAAATGATTTTATTTCTATTTGGGCTTTGGTAATTTTTATAAATTATCTTTTTGATCATGAAAGAGCTTATGGCTCTGCATGTGTTGTAGCTGAAGGGATTAATTCGTTTTAGTTTATGCTGTCTCGTGTAGGACTTTCCCAAAATATCGAAATCAGCTCATTATATTATATTTTATCCCCCACATAGGTACTACTTGGGAGGGCTTCAGCTCTCTCAGTACAAGCTAAGCTAAATTTAATTTCTATTATCCTTTTGTACTAAAGGAAATACTAAAGGAATTATGAGAAAGTTAAAGGTTTGACCATCTAAAAATTGTTATCATGTATGTTTACATAAAAATGTATACCTTTTGATTTCTCATATAAGAATAATATATAAGCTTGCTTTGTTATTAATAAACGTAATCTAATATTATAAATAAAAATTATATTTTTTATATAGTTAAAGATGTATTATTATTAAAAGTACCTAATAGAATTTTTTTGAAACATCTCAATACTACCACTACACATTTGTTTTATTATCAGTACTTTTGCAAATAATAAATTTTCGAAGGCTTATAGTTTAAAGTACCCAACATAATTGATAGTAATTTAATTATTCTTAAGCGTTTTGTAGTTTTTTTTTTAATTTATTTTTAAGTTTTTCAATAGTTTTTCTTTCTTGAATAGATGTAATCAAATATTTGCATCACAATTTTATTTCATTATATAAAACATTTATAGTATAACTTTTATATAATAAAAAGTAATATTTATAGTAAATTATTACAACTCTTAAAAACTATTATTGAAAATAGTCAGAACTAAAGCTCCTTAATGTTTTTGGCTAACATTAAATAATTCACGGCTTCGCATGTTTAGTTTTTTTATAGGAAAATTAAATTCTTTACTTATTTAGAAAACGTATAAAAATTTTAAAGTAGCGGGACTTGAACCCGCGCCTCTTGGTCGGTTTCCAGATATTAAGTATTTTCCTTTCCTACGTGTGGAATAACATTTTAATTTATTTCCTTATATTAAATTTATATGAACTATAATATATTTTCTATCAAAAATACCTCACTAATCAGTTTTATCGTGTGTTATTTTATTTAATGCTTATTTAATTTTAACTCAAATTAAGTAATTTAAAACCAATTAAGTTTTCAAGAAAAGCAATCGCTTAATAAGTCGTAAGTAAGCATAACTTACGCCTATATATCAATATGCTACATTTAATGAAGAGTTAGGGATATTGTAACATTCATTGAATTGGATGAAAAAATTAAGCGATAATTTTCTGGTTAAGATACGATTTTTCGAAATCTACATTTTAAAATTCTTTCGTTACGATTTTAAACTTTCAAGTCTTCAATAAATAACATTTTTTTTTACACAAGCGGTGGCTCTTGTACCATTTTTATATTTTTTATGGTTCTTGTAAGACCATTATGTATGCACGTACTAATTTTTTTAAAGCGTTTCTGAACCATATGGAGAAATTATTAAAATTGTAATAATTTGTTCTAAAGAGGAGGTTGATATGGATTCCCCATATGTATAGTCTAATGACTAAACTGGGATCTACATAATACCGATTGTTATTGTTACATTTTTAAATAAGGATAATAATATCACAATCCATTACATTAAAATGATTTTACGATCTCTTTTAGAAGTTAATATTTTACTTTGAAATCTTTGCTTTTAAATTACCTGTTATGTCAACTTACAAAATTGCAATTATTTATTCAAGGTCAAACTACAACGCAATAAGACTACTTCAATGAGTAAATTGAATATAAATTTAGTGGTAACTATCTGTGGTACCTAGAAAATGGAATCAAATAGTACCCACCTTATGTTTTATCCTTGGTATTTCTCTGGAATTGATTTTCAGGTCAATCAAGGATCTAGCGTCAACCGGGCGATGACTCTGCCATTTTAGATTCTAACGGAACTTGCCACTTCTCGTAATAAACTCCAATTCCCCAGACATATTATAAATATGTAATATAAGCTTAATACTACATAAAAATAAGTAAATAGCCTCAGCCTAAATCTAAATTATAAATATCCTAAAATACATATCGTTATATCCGACCCTCAACACTACACTATAGGAAAAGGTATCGTGCCAAATCGCTGGGAACAAGGCTTTTATAGTGATCACTTGATACGCCCCAGCAGCTACAATCCGTACAAATGAAAGAGTCCACAAATGGAATACTATCTGCGCAGAGTTGACTGCTTTCGGAATTTAGGAGCATAACCATTCTAGAATTTTCTTTGTCTGTTGAAAAGAGATACAGCTATAAGACTAAAAGAGAGAACTAATATACTACTGGAATATTCCATTGAAATTATAGTCCAAGAGCCACCCGCTCACTTCTTAACAAAAGAAAAATTTTTAACATTATTAGAGATACTGATTATTATAATACTTTATAAGGGAAATGATGTGATACTACAATAAAAAAGTAAATAAAATAATAATTTACATAAATTGTATAATTAATAATGTTTTTTTTTAATAATAATAAATCTAAAAAACCGGTGTTAACACTTTTAAAAAATTAAACAATATCTATAAAACGTCATTAAAAACTATTTTTTTATTGAGATATTAACGTCAAAGTGATAACGACGCACACGCCTCATTCACGAAATCGAGTCGAAGGTAGGCGGCGATGTTTAAGGCAATGCTTAGGAGTATTTTTGTAGTAGTATGTGTTTACGTTATTGGTATCTGAGGTATCTATTCGTAACTGAGTCACACGAAATACAGTATGGATAAACATCGTGAAATGAAAAAAAAATCCTACGTCTAAACTGTTGAGGTATCTTGATTAATTTCTTTAGGTATTTGACTTATTTTACTCTATATGCTGCTCCCGTAAAAGGTGTACAAGCGGCTCTATCCTGTATAAATCTATTATTAAATGCTTCTGTAGAATTTGTTATATAGAGTATATGGCAAACAGTTTAGTTGCATCGTAATAATTTGATTAAAAGATAGAGTTGTACGGTACGGCGGAAGAAGTGTTGTACCCTGAAGTTAGCAGTAGATGACTGTACAGTTTTGGTTTTAGATTTGTTCTTTCGTTTATTTTCTTCCTGAGTATATGCAATACGCCTAAATATTAGATAGCCAACGGTAGGACAGCCATCGCAATATGAAATATTTAAATAATTTTTTTTAGAGGCCGGTCGTGGCGCAGCGGCACGAGGTGTGACTGCAAAACCGACTGGTTGTGGGTTCGATCCCCACTCGAGGAGATGAAATATTTACTTAAATTTATATTTCCATTTCTTCGCTCTGGTGTCGAGGTTAAGCGCGGCGTTGAGTTCTGCCACTCAACACGCAATGCCTCCAGAATTCGGCAGAAAGTGGGGAACGGAGTGTCTTAACACTAGGTTCCCTCTGCCTACCCTGCTGTGTGCGGGATACAGCGTGAAGCTATTTTTTTTTTTTTAGTTATATATCAGTTCTCGCTAGTAAGCCTATAGACATACATAGATACAAATATAATAATATTATACAATACATTAATCTTCTTAATATGTAGAGAATTATGTAATTATATATACAGGGTGGAAGTGTCAGCGCTCCTTTTACGAAAACAGGATACAGGGTAAAATATTTTAAACCCATACCTAAAGAAATTAATCAAGATACCTCAACAATTTAGACAAAAAGAAAAATTTAGACGTAGGATTTTATTTTATTTCACGATGTTCATCCATACCTGTATTTCGTGTGACGCAGATACGCATAGATACCTATAACATTAACACATATTACTACAAAAATACTACTAAAGGTAAATCAACTTTGAACTTTGCCGCCAATTCCTACGATTCGATTTCGGAATGAGGCGTATGCGGCGGTTTCCCTTTGCTAAGTTTATGTGTGCATGCATTGTTCTTGACAAATGGCGTTTTATATTACGACAATAATTTTATTATTTATTTACTTTGAAAAAAACACTTTTTCATTTTTGAGAAAAAAAATAAAAATTGTATTAGGTTTTTATAGAGTAGTTAAAACTGTGGTTTCATTTAAAGTGGTGCTGACACTTCTAACCTGTACATTACGGCTAAAAAAGCTAAAAAGTTAAAAACCACAAAATCTTATTAAATGCGAGCTACGTTAGGTAAAGTTTTAAAACCAAACCGCCAGCCAAATGAACACAATACGTACAAATTTTTCATAACTACATACAAAATTATAAAAAAATAAATAAAGTAATAAGCCACGTTGGCTCTTGGACTATGATATGAGCGAAGAAGACATACATAATGCTGTTTCACATAGCTCGATCAATACTCAGCAAATGCGTTTCGAGAACATTCCACGTAATGCTGCGTTGAATTGGTGCATTTATAATGCTACCAGTGTAAATGCTAATTTTCCGCTTTCAACAAATATAAAAGTATATATTATATATGTGCTAAATAATAAACGAAATAAACTGGAACAATTATTCAAAAGAAATTCCATTTTAATCTTTACGATGTAGTAATTTAAAATAAAAAGTAAAAAATTTACAGGTATTGAATAAAATTTCAAATTTTAATCTACATAAGATTGAAAAATAATCAGTTACTTATTTCAATCAACTTTTAAAAAAATAATAACATATTTTTAACGCATTTTATACTTTTCCTCACTTATTCAAGTTTATAATTATTAATTTAGACCAATTAATGTAGACATATATTTCCAAAGGAAAGATAAAAAAAAATAACAAAATAAAAAATAAAAATAAGTATTTTGAAAATTCAAGATCTGCTAAATAAATTCTTTAGTTTATTTATTTGTATCTATAGCAGGTACCAAACGTATTTTGAAAAATAAACAATGATAATTATATTATATCAAATAAAATCTTTAAATAATGTCTTTACAAAGAAACCAATTCAACACGGAAATTTTACTGATGCGGCAACACCAAACTTCATAACCCCACTTTAGCGCAATTTCTGAAAAACTCGAAGTTCATTGGTTGAAAAATGACGCAATGTTACTTACCTTGTCGCACATATACATTTTATCGTATAGTAAATATATTGCTATGCTTCTCATTTTGCTGGAAATAATTGTATTGGTTGCTTAAATTATTTTGCTAGAGTATTCTACCCCTGCATTTCTGTGATTGGCCGTTGTAAGATTTTTCGAGAAATTTCTTGAATCTGATTCGTTACCTCCGTTGGACTTTATATACAAGTCGAAGAGGCGGCAACGGAATCATTATTTGAAAGACTAAAGCGAAGATAACAAGTAAGCTCGGTGTCAGCATCAAGTGAATTTTATCGAACAGTTGTAACAGTGTATATTTCTAATTATAATTGAGAAGGTTTTTATAAATATGCCTGCGATTGGAATTGATTTGGGTACCACATACTCGTGTGTCGGAGTATGGCAACATGGAAACGTGGAGATCATTGCTAACGACCAGGGCAATCGGACTACCCCTTCATATGTCGCATTCACCGACACAGAGCGACTCATCGGCGATGCAGCAAAGAACCAGGTCGCTCTCAATCCTAATAACACAGTGTTTGATGCAAAGCGATTGATCGGCCGCAAGTTTGACGACCCCAAGATTCAACAGGACATGCAACACTGGCCCTTCAAGGTTATCAACGAATGCGGAAAACCTAAGATCCAAGTTGATTTCAAAGGAGCGGCGAAAAAATTCGCCCCCGAAGAAATCAGTAGTATGGTTCTTACAAAGATGAAGGAAATAGCGGAGGCTTATCTGGGAACACAAGTGCGTGATGCAGTCATCACTGTACCCGCTTACTTCAACGACTCTCAACGCCAGGCCACTAAAGATGCGGGAGCTATCGCAGGCCTCAACGTCCTTCGAATTATCAACGAACCTACAGCCGCTGCACTGGCCTACGGTCTTGACAAAAACTTTAAAGGGGAACGAAACGTGTTAATATTTGATCTCGGCGGGGGCACATTCGACGTCTCTATCCTTACGATCGATGAAGGGTCGCTATTTGAAGTAAAAGCTACTGCCGGCGACACGCATCTCGGAGGCGAAGACTTTGACAACAGACTTGTCAGTCACTTAGCTGACGAATTTAAGCGCAAATATAAGAAAGACATCCGTGACAACTCAAGAGCCCTACGTCGGCTACGCACTGCTGCGGAACGAGCAAAACGCACATTATCATCGAGCACGGAAGCAACTATAGAGATAGACGCGCTCTACGAAGGAATTGATTTCTATACGAGAGTGTCAAGAGCTCGATTTGAAGAATTAAATTCTGACCTGTTCCGTGGTACTCTTGAGCCAGTGGAAAAAGCTTTAAAGGATGCCAAGATGGACAAGAGCGCCATCCATGATGTCGTACTCGTCGGAGGTTCCACTCGAATTCCCAAGATACAAAGTATGCTACAGAACTTCTTTTGTGGCAAGAAACTGAACTTTTCCATCAATCCAGACGAGGCGGTAGCTTACGGGGCTACGGTACAAGCTGCTATATTAAGTGGCGAACAACATAGCAAAATTCAAGATGTATTACTAGTGGATGTCGCGCCGTTGTCTCTCGGCATCGAGACGGCTGGAGGCGTCATGACGAATATCATCGAAAGGAACGCTAAAATACCTTGCAAGCAATCCCAAACATTTACGACGTATTCAGACAATCAGCCCGCTGTCACCATCCAGGTATATGAGGGCGAGCGAGCAATGACCAAAGACAACAACTTGCTTGGCCGCTTTGACCTCACCGGTATCCCGCCCGCTCCTCGCGGTGTGCCCAAGATCGATGTCACGTTCGATCTCGACGCAAATGGCATTCTAAACGTTTCTGCGAAGGAGAATAGTACCGGTCGCAGCAAGAACATCGTCATCAAGAACGACAAAGGAAGATTGTCACAGGCAGAAATCGATCGCATGCTGGCTGAGGCCGAGTGCTACAAGGAGGAGGACAATCGCCAAAGAGAACGAGTATCTGCTCGCAATCAACTAGAATCGTATGTGTTTAGCGTCAAGCAGACACTGGACGAGGCCGGTGACAAGCTGAGCGAGCAGGATAAGGACACTGCCCGCAGAGAATGCGACGAAACGCTGAAGTGGCTCGATAACAACACCTTAGCCGAGAAAGAAGAGTACGAGCATAGATTGAAAGAAGTCCAGCGAGTGTGTTCACCTGTAATGAGCAAGATGCACAGTGCAGGTTCAACGCCTGGCGCGCACACTGGCCCCACTGTGGAAGAGGTTGACTAAGTGCCAGTTTTTAGTTTTGCAAGCAGACTGTTACCTGATTCCTATAACCTAGACTATTAATTGTAAGTTGTAAATATTATTTGTAATTTATCTTTATATTATACTCTCTGAATCCAACAGGTATTAGGTTTACAGTTTACAGTGTATAACAATTAAATAAAACTTTTTAATAAAATATATTATATATTTTTTTTATTTTAAAAAATATTTTTTTAGCATCACGATGTATCTCGCACAAGACAGGATAAGCAGAGGGAACCTGGGAACCCAATGTTAAGATACTCCATTTCCACTTGGGAAAGGTGAAACGTGAAACCAGAAACGGTTCCCAATGGGGAACCAAAGTAGAAAATAATGACTGCAATAATCTATACTTCTAATTCTAAAACGAGCTTTAGAACCTGAATCAATTTTGAATAAGTGTAAACATGTGTACTAGGTCGCAATGTTGGACCATTCAAATAAAACTGGTATTTTCGATACTGACTTGGAGAAACCCCAGTATTCCGATTTTTTTCGATAATTTCGGGATTTGAGTAAATTAGTAATTTTCAAGCTTCGTATTTGTAGAGTTAAGTGGGTATTTTCAGGAAAATAGTAATTGAAAATATATTTACTAAATAATAAAATTTCTAAGAATCATAAAACAGTTTCATTATGAATAATTTTGATCTCAAATCTTTATTGACGTTAGAATAAACTGATTATTCTAACGTCAATAAAGATTTGAGATCAAAAGTAAAATATTTATCACATATTTGTTTATATAAGATATTATTTTAACATACTTATAATAAAACAAAACTATTAATCAATCTTAATAGGAAATAATCACTAGTAATAAACTCACATAATGTAAAATTTACCATAATGCCTAATACTTTGCTGCACTATGCTAAATAATCAAAGCTTAAATTCCTAAATTCAGTAGCATTCAAGATGTATATTAAAATTTAAAATAATCAAGAATCTTAATTCATCTTTTATTGAGCAATGTATTGTAATCATATAAACAACAACGTATCTAAACTTTACTTAGTCATCTTGATAGCAAGTGGTAACACAAATGACCACAAGAAAAAAAGCCCAAGCCATTTCTATTTTTATTATAGTGGCAGCAGCGCAGCAATCTTTGGACGGATGTGGATAAAATACTTTGATTTTGCATTGGCTTTTCAACCGCCATTTCTAATTGTTGTGTTTTCATCGGAAAAAATAGTACAGTCGTGTGTGAAATCTGAGACAAAATTTTTACTGACCCGCACAATATTGACACTGTGTTATGTCTGCGCAATCTGGCTTTAAAAATCACCAAAATATTCATTTGCTGGATCGAAATGCCGACTACTGGGGTGGTCTTAGTTGGGCGGGGATTTAAACGGCCACGTCAGTAAGGCTGCTGAACGGTATTAACGCGTTCACGGAGGACACGGTCTTCGCAATACAGAGGGAGAAAATATTCTAAGAATCTGTATTGCGTCTGATCTGGCCGTCGTGTAATCGTTCTTCCAAAAGAATCCTCTGCACCTTATCACGTATAAGAGTTGATCCCACTCAACTCAACTTGTTGACTAAACGATGCCATAAATCGGGTAACTTAGTGTAAAATTATTCTAGGCAAAAGCCTCTCGGCTCAAATAACTTTTGTTATGCAAAGTAGCAGAGAAATGTATGCTTGGAATCGAGCTCAGTCGCCAATCACTGCAGCGGGTAGGCGAGGTCTTAGCGATTCTAAAAGGAGGACGCATTATCTAAAAGGAGCCATGGTGGTGGAATGACAAGATGCAGGAGGTGATTCGTGAAAAAAATGGCAGCAAACCAACTCTCCTGAACATAGACCGGAGTACACAGTAGCGAAACGTGCCAGTAAAAGAGCTGTAGCCAGAGCCTGCAGTGAGAGTTTATCACCACTATATAAACTTGAAACTGTGAAGGGGCAGAAGCTCATATACAAACTGGCACTTATCGGGGATAAAGCGACTGAAGATACCGCAAAATGTCTTTGCTTCAGAGATTCCCAGGTCAAGTTGCTCTGTAGTCATGCCTCTGTGAAAGTGAGATAGAAAAGCTACTTTCAAGAGCTGCTGAACACTCAGCACCTGTGGAGTCTTCCTCACAACGCATCTCCTTACATTACTTATTGACCGTTTAACCCTTGACGAAACTCGTATTTGCCTTCGACGGATGAAGAACGGCAAGAAAAGCCATGGGACCAGACGATATTTCGATTGAAGCGTAGTAGGTGATCTTTGGGTTCTCTTAGTTTGCTCATGATTACTCTTAGTTTGCTCATGATTATTCCAATCATATCTTGAACACTTTAAAGATGCCATATCTGTGGCGGCTAAGTTTCATTACCTCTTTCTATAAGGGAAGAGGCAGTGTTCAAGATTGTGATAGTTATAAGGGCATCAAGCTGATGAGTCTTACCATGAAGCTCTTCAAAAAATACTCTGAGCTGAAATTTGTAAAAGGCCTTGGGTACACCATTACAGATAAAACACAAAACGTCCTCTTCAAGCCTATATGCTACACGCTATAAAAATAAATGATATAACATTCTGCATAAATAAATAATTTTATGCAGAATGTACAAATGTTTAGTTTTTAGATTTGCCTGTTTGTTTTAGTAAGTAAAACAAACAGGCTTAGTAATTTGATATTGTAGTAAGGTTGTTGTAGCATTCGCTTGGCATCCACTTCAAAATTATTAAATCTTTTATCTTCTCCCTTTTTTGAAGTTGGTTGAAAAGAAATGTAACGAAGACGAATCTCACTTCTGACGAAATGTAAACTGTGGTTCGCACATTTTAACAATGTTTTTTCTTGTAACTATTACAGTATAATTTATATTTTTGACTTAAAAAACCTACTTGTTCAATCCATCCGTTAAGTCCGGATCCCATAATCAGGACTTAACCAATCTTTTATCAAACTATCCTTGAAGTGTATACTTTCCAATAAAAAAAGAATCATTAGAATCGTTTGGTGTGATATTCAGTTATTTGTGCATTAGTCGCGCACATACCTAATGCAAATTTAAGACTTATGTATTTTTCACACAGATACCATTATCAGGAATAGACCAAATTAAAAACCATCTGTAACTATTTTAAAAGCAGCTTTTAAAAATTCAATGAGGGTGAAGATAAATAGTACTACAAATTTAGCATAGTTCCTAAAATAAAATTGACCAGTCTGGTAGTAAATTAAGTAAAAGTAAACATTGTTAGTATAAAATAATCATGTACTATTTAAATTACTCTTGTTGGAGCTTGTCATAATACCTATATAATAATCGAATTTAGCAACAATTTACCACTCTTTTTTATCGACATCTGTAGTAGTAGTAGTAGTAATAAAGAAGTAGGTTATCAATTCGAGTATATTCCTTTTATGTCTGTTGCTTCAGAACTTTTGACTGGGTGAAGCGATTTTGATGATTCTTTTTTTATTTAAAAGCTAGTGCTTCTCGTGTAGTTCTATTATATTTTATTTATTTTTAACATTTTTAAAGTGTTATTCCACACTTAAGAAAGAAAAATACTTATTTAGAAAACATATAAAAATTTAAACGTAGCAGGACTCGAACCTGCGCCTTTTCTCTTAGATAGCATGCTATTTCTGACAATGCTATTTATGAGAAAATCTTATAGCTCTTAAATTACATATATATGCCACGCAGGGGTTCATCATGTTGTTCCTTTCTGGTGGTAAAAAATTCCCAAACATCTTTTCTATTTAAGATGTCTTTGTATTTCGTTAACCTCACAGATCATTCTGTTATCTGTCGGGATATAACTGTTCTTCTCAGCGAGGGTTTGTGATTTATAACATATGATGGAAAAGGACAAGGCAAACGAGCGTTTGGGTCACCTGATGGTAAGTGATTACTGCCGACCCCGTGCAACATCAGAGGAGCTACAGGTGCGTTACCGGCCAAGACATGATATTATGGTTAGGCATAGGCCACCAGGATTTTTGGTATAAACAACCACTGGGGTAGCGGATAAGCCACCATTGCCTTGACCCCTACGCAGGTTACTAAGATACATATTCGTTCTTGACTTCAGAGATGTCTTCGTTCCCTCAACACCGATGCTTTTCCTTATTTGAACAATGTATGTTAAGCCACACTTACTATCTAGTTTCTATAGATTTATACGCTGCAAAGGAATATTACTTTGCGTTGGTCAGCTTTTGTTAAAATGTCGTCAATCCTGTCTGTTACCCCCTTCATATATGGTAGAAGTGCCGGTTGTCTTTCTACTAGGAGTGGCTTGTTGGTCTTCTGACAACGCTGAAGGAGAGCAGGCATCTTGTACTGATGCAAGGCCTTCCCCTATAAAAGCTCGTCCCCTAGGTATTCAATTGTAATTAAAGATAAGGTAATAAAGATTTGCCAATGGTAGATAAATGCAAAATGATGGTGAGATTCACTATTGAAGTATCTATTGGTATTATTATAATATATGATATAGTACATTATCATTAATAAAACTGAGGTGCTTTAGGATTATAGAGGGTGTTCCGTAACCCCCACGTTTCGCTGCCGGTTACGGCCAACGTGCAATTATTCTGACATTTCACGGTCTTATGAATGCATCTAAGACACCGTTCATTCTGTTACCGGCACCAATACGCCGATAGTGTTGATGTAGATGAATTAAAAGTCTACTCACGACTTACACTGAGTATATTCAACACCACTTTAAAGTACATATACGAGTAGTTTGAACACAAATAGTAAATCACGACACAGTTTATACAAAAGTCAACCACAAACATATATATAAAAGAGAACACGATGGATACTGAATTGGAAGAAAAATAATAAAAAATACAATGGAACGCATGGAAAGCGCACAAAGTAGCAAGCATCGACTGTTATAATAAAATATGCCGCCGTCAACAAGGGGGTAGGCGTAAATGTTAGGACACCTTACCGGTTCAGTCGGAGGTAGTGAGCGCTTTCATATAAATAAACTAAATACGAATATATAAATTCAATTAAATGTATGTTTGTATATAAGTGATAAACAAATAAATTACAATATTGAAATATATATAATATAACACACGCCCTACACGCCTATGCGTCTTTTCTTCACTATTTGAAATTTTCATTCATTTTCATTTTTTTACACATGTTACTTTGTGTCACTTCCAGGAGTGTTACGCATGTTACTTTGTGTCACTTCAAATTGAAAACCAAGCCGACATGGACACCTTATTCCTCCACCTTCTCGCACATAGGCTAAGTATTATCTACAAACAGAAGGACCCTTGGCCAAGGGGACCCTTGTTGCAAAGTCTCTTTAAAGAGATCGTTGCAAACAGACTTTTGATTTGAGAGACTGACTATACGGGGGCCCTCTCCCAAAATATCTTACACCCCTGTCAAACATCTTTTCCTATTTTACAAATGCTCAAAAAACTACTTGGTTTAGGGCCAAAAATATCCAACTCAACTCCATCAAACTCAAGTAACTCCATCTGCTTACCACATTTTAGTCTTCGTATGACATTCTCAACTTCTTGTATGTCAATTTCGCCATCTGCAATATCAAAACTCGGCGTATCTGTTAATCTGCCTTAGCAGAGGCGTCATCACACACATACATCTCCTTGTAAATTCTGCTCACCGTTGTAAAACGTGTGGCAAGTTAGTACACAAGCTTGGGGATCACTAAAATCTCGTCAGAAAAGTTTTGTATTTTCTCGGAAGTTGCTCGTTAACATTTTATCCTTTTCTTTCTCAGAATTTTCACGCTTCATCTTAATTAGTACTTTCGTTTAGTGCTTTTGTAGCTTAATCTTTTTCCTTTTTAAGAAGATTTATTTGAGGACTTTTGAACCTAAGATACTTTCTTTTTTTTCTCTACAGTGTCTTTCACTTCATCATAATAATTTGTCGTAATTTTTACTAAAACCTCGTTTTTATTTACCACATATTTCTATCGCTTCTTCACTCATATGATTCTTAAATATATCGGCAGAACATACTTCAACATTTCCATTTCCTGTTTCACAGGAAGCGGAATTCTTCTCTAATTTTTGAAGGTACTTGTTCCTCTCTGGTGGGTCTTAAAACTTCCAGTTTCTTATGTGATAATTCGACTCCAAGTCACGATGCATATCATAAAAGATTTATGAAGGAAAAGTGAGTGTTAAGAAAGGTAGAGGGAGACCTCGGTTGAGCTTCGAAAACACAGCATCAAAGATACTGGAGGAAGGTCCCGGTAAAAAGCATGAGGACGCCCCGGAGGATATGTATAAAGTTACTGACAATGGATGAGGTGAAAGAGGTATGTAGAAATAGTAGCGCTTGGCGCTCCGTTCTCTCCGACTTCCATACTTGTAATACAGCGTGGAGCTAATTAAATATTTGATTTCAATTCTTTACATATATACAGGGTGGAAGTGTCAGGACTTCTTCTACGGGAACAGCATATAGGGTAAAATATTTTAAGCCCATACCCCGTAAACACATACTACTACAAAAATACTACTAAAAGTTAAGCAACTTTGAACTTTGCTACCAATACCTACGACTCGATTTCGGAATGAGGCGTATGCGGCGGTTTCCCTTTGATAAGTTTATGTGTGCGTGCGTCGTTCTTGACAAATGGTGTTTTATATTACAACAATAATTTTATTATTTATTTTGCTTGAAAAAATAACTTTTTCATTTTTGGGAAAAAAAGTTGTTAGGCTTTTATAGAGTAGTTAAAACTGTGGTTTCATTTAAAGTGGTACTAACACTTTCATCCTGTGTAACGAAGCGGGGCGCGTGGGCCTAGGTAGGCAGCCCTAAATACACCGAAGTCAAACAACTTGACGTTTCGAATTCATACTCTGCGACATATATTATTGTTAATACCACAGCATCATTCTTTAGTGTCCGACCAAAACAAGGTTTTCAGCCGAAACTAAAACCGAACCTTTTTAATACACAGCATAATTAAAGACTAACCGAAACAGTCGATAGAAGTAGTTATTACCAACTATATTCACCCTATATTGCATGGTCCGTAGTTTTCGAGATATAAGCCATACAAAATGTTTTTAAAGGAATAAAGAATTATAATTGAGGCCGGTCGTGGCGCAGCGGCACGAGGTGTGACTGCAAAACCGACTGGTTGTGGGTTCGATCCCCACTCGAGGAGATGAAATATTTACTTAAATTTATATTTCCATTTCTTCGCTCTGGTGTC
>JAAIXJ010001786.1:0-65439 GCA_013403705.1 Heliconius hermathena | reverse complement strand
ATATATATATATAAATATATATATATATATATATATATATATATATATATATATATATATATATATATATATATTTATATATATATATGTGTCTGTGTGTTTTTGTTCTAAGGTTTGCAAAAGCTAACAAATCTGCAGAACAAAAAAAAATCTGAGGCATTTTTGTATTAATGGTTTTTAAAAATACGTACAAAATATACATATATGAGTTGTTTACGAAAACCTTAGGGTAACAACCCCAACACTTTAGGTTTATTTTTTGTTTGATAACAGTCTGAACTTCATTAATTTTGACATTGTATTATATTTAAGTTGAAAATAATACTTAAAAATCTGTATGTGTATATTTATGTAAAAATTTGATTTATAAAAAATATATTTGTGAATAATGTCGCGGGCACGTAATGATGCCGTTTGGAACTATTTTACTGTGGACAATGTAATTGATAAAAAAGCAATTTGTAAATATTGTAAATAGACACTATCGTACAAAAGTACTATAACAAATTTAAGATTACAACTTAAACAAAAACACATATCAGTGTACCACGAATTTTGTGATTGAGAATCCGAACGGACATCTAGTAATGTAAACTATAATTTAATTTTTTTATCATCACATTTTGGAACTTGCAACACCGAAAAATAAATGCTTGCTTATCGTATAACGTAAAACAGTAAAAAGTTGTATCATTATTTTTAATATAATATATATTATAGCAATAGTTAAAAAAATATAATATAACGAATAATTCATTACAAAAGTATAACAGTAACGCCCAACACTAGCTCTAGCCAATGTCAGTTGTCAGTTGTCACTATTCAAGTCTTCAGTACTTTTGTTTAGTGATACGCAGTTGTTCGTAGTTGCTGCCTTGGTGGTTTTGCTATTTATATATTATTAACATAATTCCATTTTCAATTATTTTAGAGCTTAATTGTTATCTAAAAAATCTACACCTATGCTAGCTTTCATATAAGTGAATTTATCATCACGTGTTATTGTGATATAATGTCACGATAAATATCGATATAGAATTAGTGCTTTTAATTTATAATTTAAATTACATTCACTATGGCGCCGAATTTGAGTAAAATAACTTCAAGGACAGATGTAAAACTAGGAATTGCTGCTTCTGCAGCTTTAAGTGCTTGGATATTGAGAAATTACTTAAACTCAAGGTATACCAATTACCCTTTACTTTTTTATTGCTGTTGGTTTTTGATAATATAATAAGATGTATAAAAATATAAAAATAAAATTTTATTAGTTTATCGTCTAAAATTATTGCATTTTCAGACCAAAAAATGTTAAATCTGGTCAGCTATCTCCCGAAGAAAGAGTTCAATACATGATAACAGATAAAAATAAAAGAGAACCAAAAGCACAAGTTGATGCAAGGTTCATTGCTGAATTAAAAGTACTATGGGCTATTATGTTCCCTACCTTATGGAGTAAAGAGAATGGATTTATGGCACTGATAGCTCTATCCCTTATAGCAAGAACACTATGTGATTTGTGGCTTATACAACATACAACATTAATTGAGGGGTAAGTTATTTATTAGTGCTACTATTAAGATAGTTATAAAAGTGTAAAGTGAATCTGTAATGGTAGCAGTTGTCCCCTTCAGGGAAATTAATTATATTCAATTCCTTGCTCTGGTAACAAGACAAATGCTAATACATTCTGCCATTTAACATGCAATGTCACAATAATTGGCCAGAAAAATGGATGAAGTGTTTTAACACAAGATTCTTTCTACTAACATTTATATCTGAGATGGATGTATCTTAAGTTTTTGGTGTATTACTCCATAAAAAAAGAGGGAATCTAGTGTTAAGACATTCCATTCCCTATGGTATAATAGGGTGGCTATTTTTGAGTTATTTTAAATTGAGTGATGGAATTGACGAGAAATGAAAATAAATAAAATACAATCACTCCCCTGAGTGGGGATTGGTACCATAAAATTGCATTTACTGTCAGTGATTTTTTACTGAGCCCTGATATGATCAGCTCCATGTTTGCACATCTATGTTTAAAATTGAAATTTATGTCAAGAACATTTGAAAATAAAAATAGGCTCATGGACTGCATGAGCACAACCTCTGACAATACACACAGCGCAGCTTTGTCTTGTTATTTGATCAGGGAATTATTTTCATTTCCTTGCTTTTGTAACAAGATAAAGTTTAGCCATTGTCTTATCCTAAAGGGTAAACAAATGGAAAAAATGTTATTTTATTGGCCACAGTTGATGGAGCTTAATATAGTATATTAAGAAACAAAAAATATCTATGGATTTATCGATGTAAATAATTATGATTTAAATTTATTAATTTCATCAACAATGACATGATTTTTATAAATCTAATTTTAGATCTAAAAATGCTCCTGTTCAACCTATTACAGTATTATAAACATCATAAATTATTTTCTTAATTTTTAGCAATAATGTTTTATTAAATACTTGACATGTAAAAACTCAAATATATATGTAAATATATTTTTATTAATTATTCTGTAATTTTATGACTATTAGCCTAAACATATTTATTTCAAACTAGCGGCCTGCTCGTGGCTTTGCCCGCTTGAGTTACATGATTATTCATTTAAGAAATATAGATATTACAAACAGCCTTAACTANACAAACAGACAAACAGACAAACAGACAAACAGACAAACAGACAAACAGACAAACAGACAAACAGACAAACAGACAAACAGACAAACAGACAAACAGACAAACAGACAAACAGACAAACAGACAAACAGACAAACAGACAAACAGACAAACAGACAAACAGACAAACAGACAAACAGACAAACAGACAAACAGACAAACAGACAAACAGACAAACAGACAAACAGACAAACAGACAAACAGACAAACAGACAAACAGACAAACAGACAAACAGACAAACAGACAAACAGACAAACAGACAAACAGACAAACAGACAAACAGACAAACAGACAAACAGACAAACAGACAAACAGACAAACAGACAAACAGACAAACAGACAAACAGACAAACAGACAAACAGACAAACAGACAAACAGACAAACAGACAAACAGACAAACAGACAAACAGACAAACAGACAAACAGACAAACAGACAAACAGACAAACAGACAAACAGACAAACAGACAAACAGACAAACAGACAAACAGACAAACAGACAAACAGACAAACAGACAAACAGACAAACAGACAAACAGACAAACAGACAAACAGACAAACAGACAAACAGACAAACAGACAAACAGACAAACAGACAAACAGACAAACAGACAAACAGACAAACAGACAAACAGACAAACAGACAAACAGACAAACAGACAAACAGACAAACAGACAAACAGACAAACAGACAAACAGACAAACAGACAAACAGACAAACAGACAAACAGACAAACAGACAAACAGACAAACAGACAAACAGACAAACAGACAAACAGACAAACAGACAAACAGACAAACAGACAAACAGACAAACAGACAAACAGACAAACAGACAAACAGACAAACAGACAAACAGACAAACAGACAAACAGACAAACAGACAAACAGACAAACAGACAAACAGACAAACAGACAAACAGACAAACAGACAAACAGACAAACAGACAAACAGACAAACAGACAAACAGACAAACAGACAAACAGACAAACAGACAAACAGACAAACAGACAAAAATTCCAAAAATGTTGGAAATGGATTCTGTTAATTATCCTTTAACACCCTGGCTAATTTTTTTTTAAATATTTTCAATGTACAGAAACGACTTTTCTACAGATTTATTATAAGTATAGATATATAACTGTAAAAACTTACTAATTAAAGTTTATCTTACATTTTATATAATGACATAGAACTATAAAGTAGCAACTTTACTTTAAATTGGTAATGAAAGTTGACTCAAGTTCATAAAGACAACCATTGTATGCAAATAGTAAACATATTTTAAATTACTTTTAATTGTGATACACATTTTTTTGGTTGAAATACATATATAACATCATTTTACTATTGTTCATTTTATGTATCATTTAGAAAAAAAGTGTGATTTACATAATGATGGCATAATCAACATAGATTATGTGTGTGTTTATGTACATTATATTAAAGTTGAGAAGCAAACATTTTTTAGGGTTCCTTTGGTTACTTAAATACTTTATTGTGACCCAAAGTTAGAAATATAATGTAAACAATTGGGCCAATTTAACTCCGACGATTTTTTCAGAACAATTTTGCATATTGTTTCATATTAACATAGTTAGGGATTTTAAACATTATATTTTTGTAATAGTTTTGCAATCAAAGATCAAGATTTTTTTATCCTAAAGTTTTTTAAGCTAATTAAATTAACATGTTTGTGTAAATTTTTAGTTTCCATTTTATATATAGCAGATTAATTTAAAATGAAGAAAAATTTTAATAAGGAAGCAATGCAATGATGTAAGCGTTTTAATACAAAAAAATTACATAATTGTCCTTCAGAGTATTTTGAATATTATAACTAGTGAAGATAGCAGATAATATATGTATATGCGACTGTGTCTGGCAAAAGGAACTTTCGGAGTTCTAGTTTCTGAAATATTCGCAGTTTTGTAAATTGGTCCGAAAATACTGTTTTATTCTTTTGATTATTTATTAACACTCTAGAAAACATGTTCATAAATTAATTAGCCGTCAAAAACATTTATTTAATACTTTTAGAAGTTCGTAAAGTTGAGTATCGAGGGTACAAGTTTGGGACGCTACTTTACCGATGTTAAAAATAATGCGCATATACCATAAATAGTAACAAGTAGGTAGGAAAAATACGCATTTATATTAATAAAGAATAATTAAAACTATTTTATCAATAACTAACTAAAAAAATATTTAATCAATAACTAGCCTAGTAACGTAGTCGGATCAAGTGGTGATTGTTAAATGGACCGGTGCAAACCGATTTACTGGCAAAGGTGTACGAGTCAAAATCTCTTGACTAATACCGACACTGCTCAGGATGCTTGGGATCTAGCACAATCGGCAATCATTGCGGCGGGCAAGCGAGTTCTTGAGGTTTCTAAGGGAAGACGTGTCGTCGACTGGGTGACAGTGGTGGAATGATAAGGTGCAGGAGATGATCTGTGAAAAGAAGGCTGCCTTTAAGGAGTGGGAGCAATCTAACTCGCCTGAAGACAGACTGGAGTACATAGTAGCAAAACGTGCCAGCGAAAGAACTGTAGCCAGAGAAAGCAGTGAGAATTTTACTTGAAACTGTGGAGGGGCAGAAGCTCATATATAACTGGCACGTGCCCGGGATAAAATGACGTAATATATCGCAAAATGTCTTTGCGTCATAGATTTCCAGGGCACCCTGCTCTGTAATCATGCTTCTGTGAAAAATGATCGAGAAGCTCCTTCCGGGAGCTGCTGACCGCACAGCATCCGTGCATTCTTCCTCAAGATCCACCTCCTAACCTCCCATTTATTGCCCCAATAACGCTTGAAGCCCCAGTAACCCCTTCGACGCATGAAGAACGGAAAAGCAGTGGAACCTGAC
Organism: Heliconius hermathena; assembly: GCA_013403705.1. NCBI lineage: Eukaryota > Metazoa > Arthropoda > Insecta > Lepidoptera > Nymphalidae > Heliconius > Heliconius hermathena. The sequence goes on along the minus strand of JAAIXJ010001786.1, from coordinate 59,874 downwards.
GATACTCCGATCGAAACTTGGAAATCGTTGGGCTCTCGTGGTGTGCTCATGCTTTCTGACCTTTTTAACCATATTTTGGACACTGGAAAGATGCCACTTCAGTAGCGGCTGAGTTTCATTACCCCTATTTACAAGAGAAAGGGCAGCGTTCAAGACTGTGGTAGTTATAGAGGCATTGATCTTATGAGTCATACCATGAAGTTCTTCGAGCGCTTGATCGACCTTAGGCTCCGTCAAGAGTGTACTATTTCTGAATCTCAATATGGTTTATTATTATTTGTATCGATAAACACCGATAGGTCTCATTTTGAATGTTATAGTTGATTTTTATTTGTATCGATAAACGTCGAAAGACCTCCTTAATAACGCTAAGTTTTGTACTTGTTAGTTCTATTTAAGTACTCAGGTACCTAAATAAAAATAAATATAATATCATTTGTTAGACTTTACATCCAAAAAGCACTCTGTTTTTAATATTTACTTAGATTTATATTCATAATTTCGTCACATTTTGTTTAATCTTTAAGTTTAGTACCAAACTTGTACCTGCCGTATAATGCAGTATAGTGCCGACACCAAAGCGAAGAAATGGAAATATAAATTTAAGTAAATATTTCATCTCCTCGAATGGGGATTGAACCCACAACCAGTCGGTTTTACAGTCACGCTCTAAAAATATATATAAAATTATAAGCTCTAAAATATATTATAAGTTTATAAGAAAATAATTGAATTTTTGTTTTAAGAACTGTTAAATTTTTTTATTTGATTGTCTTATGATTATTTTTTTATGATTTTGACGATGAAGATTCATCGGTAGAATCATCTTCCTCCTCTGACTCGATTTCATCATTTGAGACGAATATATGCAACTCGTAGCTGCATTAAACTTTATCGATCAATTTCTATTAATTCAGCTTGTGGAATTCGTCAGATTATATATTTTTCGTAATCCTTGAAGTATTCCCTTCAAAATAAAAGAAAAATTAGCCACGCTCGAGAATGTCGAGGCAACGTTTTTTTTTACAACTTTGTAGCCCTTCTTTGCGTCACTCCCAAATTGTCAGATTAGTGGAATATACACGATTGACGCCCAATATTAATAACCTATCTCCAACGTCAATCTTAGATTGTTTCATACATCTATCCAATCTAGAGATTGGATATATATATGAAACAATCTAAGATTGACGTTGGAGATAGGTTATTAATATTGGGCGTTAGCATATAACTAACTTACTCTACCTTAATCTGACGCGCTCGAGAATTTCAGATGATCAATTTTTTTTACTAATCTGACCCTTTAACCTAGACGGGCGGCCATGTATATGGGGCTCATATTTGGTGTACCGAGTACGAGGAATCCCCAGTTAATCTGTAATCGAGTAAATCCCGAAAGTCCCCTCTTCGGCTCCCGTGTTACAAGTGTCAAAAAAATCTAATTAAAGTTCATTTATTACTGTTACAGAGCAATATAGAGTACTTGTTAATTTCCAAATTAATATAAAATATATTAAAAGTACGAAGTTTATTTTTAATTTATTCCATTTATAACTTAACACAACTAAATCTCTTATACTTATTTATCTTATACTTATACAATAGTCTAAGTCATATTTTCCCTAATTCATCAAATACATTGAAAATCATTTTTCTCTCTCTTACATTGTTCTTTACTTAAAATCTTTTAAACTATACATCCTACAAAGATATGAGGCACATATTATAATTCTTGAATGTTCTCAGATTAGCTTTATATCAATCACTCCGTAACATCGCAGTAGAAGTATATTTTTCACGACCATAAGATTCAAATGCAGTTTTCTCAACTTATACATTTCGACAGATTAGAATTCAAAAAATTAAAAATATATATATAGTTGTACTTATACACCTGCTTCTTATTTCTTTAGATATTAATTTTTATCTAGTTTCGGGAACTATCAATAACTCCATATCACGTTAAAACCAAATATAACTGTTAATATATGTATTATAAATTATAATAGTAATAATAAATTAAATTTATTTTATAGTAAATACCTTTTAAATATTTAATTTCCTTATCAACAAGTTAATTTCCTTAAATTAACTAGAACAGTCACTTTTAAGAATCCATACTACAACGGTAAAACTATCAGGAATATATCGGTAATTTACATTTGTGATTTCTTTTGCTATTTACATATTATATAGGTATACATGTACCTATAATGGTAGTTGCTAGAATATTTTAATATTGAAATTAAACGTTTTAAAGTTTTAGTAATTCAATGAAAGCCAATGAATACAATGCTATGTTAAAAAAACGCTGTACCCCGCTCATAACAGAGGAGGCAGAGGGAACCTACTGATAAGATCCGTTTGCTTCGTTACCACAGCGAGGAAATTAAAATAGTAAATATCTCTTTCCCCCGAGTGGGATTCCAATCCACAATCGTGTTTACGGTCACACGCTTGTGACCCAGCACCACGACCCGGCGCGACGGTCTCGAACTCCAATCGCACATGTAACAAAAGATACATTACTTTTTTTGTACAACTTATCTTTTTATACAATAATAAGTAAATGAAACGAAGCTATCTACAATGGATCAATCGATCTAACTCTCCATTATTTACGTTTATTTAGTGCTAGCGTCCTCGCCGGCTTCGGCTGCTTAAACTAAGGAATATTTATTTAATATTATTTATGTGTATTTAGATAAAATTGATTAATTATTTTAGTATCGTTGTTATCTATACTGTTATGCATTTAATATTAATATCTGTTTAGATTTTATTTGATATATTGTTTAAAAAAATGTAGTAGAAAAATGTTTAGTTATTTCATATCTATCTAGACAAGCACGACTAACGCGATTTTCCTGCGTAAATTTCGATCGCGAGGAAATTTCGGGATAAAAATTAGCTTATATGTTACCCCATCTATCTTTCGTTTTCTTTAGTGTTAGTCCTATAAAAATCGATTCAGCTGTTCCGGAGGTTAGCTCGGACAAACAGTTTCAAAGTGCCAATGAAACAAATTATTATTAATGTCCTTTATTTTACTTTATAAAACACAAGTATGTTTGTGTTTTCAAAATAGCCGTATTTTTCAAAGTACATATAGGTATTTACACGATACCAAAACACAATTTTAAAATGTTTGTTTTTTGTTTAATAGAGTAGGCACAGAGAAACTTGTGCCAACACACTTTTGGCTCCACTTTCCAGATTGGAAACATTGCATGGTGGAGTTTAACGCCACGCTTTGTCGTACCAGTACCTACGTCATGTATCCGAGACAAATATAAATACAATAATTCCTTCGGCTCGTCACTGATATGAAACCTCTGGTCAGAATCAAGTTATGCGGTAAACTGATTTTGCACACTGAAGATGAAGTTTAAATATTCAACTTTATACTTATATTCGACTTTACAAGAACATTTTAAAATTTAAATTTTAAATATTTGAAAAAAAAAGGATATGTTGCATTGGAACTGGTTTAAGACAAAATTTTGGATATATAACGCACAAATTATGTTTGAAAACCTCGGTTTCCAAGTTCTGGGCTCTAAAGCGTTATGCAGTAACTAACTAACGTATTAACTAGGTAACGTACTTACTTGTCCTATATTGCCAATAATTATTGACGAGATACACTTATATGTCTGTAATTAAAGAATATTTATTATATTTTTATTTCTACACAATATAGCATTAAAGCAAGTTATTTACACGTGTTGAAATAACTTGTTACGCCAGGATCTAACTAAAATAAAATAAGATGCACATCAGGATTTTAGAATTTATTTAGTTCATTACATAAACGTTGGTGGAACTGGCAAATATTCGATCGGTAAAAAATGAATCATATAACTGGTTTTCCTTTATATTGGTCGGTGGACGAGACAGCCGTCATCTAACAACGTAACGTTTGCCTATTACATCATTAAAATCATGCATTAAAAAGTAAAAGTTACTTAAAAAGTGAAACCTATTCGCTGCATATCTGGATATGAATTGTCTGAGGACTTAACAGTATGATTGAACATTTAAGGACTGAACCTCATTTACTTACTGTACATAATTTTAGAATTAAATTAAATAAATTTAAATGAAATCAGCTTCACGCTGTATCCCGCACACAGAAGGCAGAGGGTACATAGTGTCAAGACACTGCGTTCTCCACTTTCGGCCGAATTCTGGCATTGCGTGTTGAGTAGCGTAACTCAACGTCGCGCTTTGCCTCGACACAGAGCGAAGAAATGAAAATATAAATTTAAATAAATATTTGATTAGAATGAAATATAAGAATAATTTGTTTCAAACTTATCTAATCTACCTATTGTACAATAACAATTATCACTATCGCACCAGATTGTGGATTAATCGTCACCTAATACTAAATAAATACCTATGTATAAAACTTGAGAACACTTTAGTTATTACAAATGCAAATAGCGAATTATTTAAATTTTATACACGAAAATTATAGTATTTTTTTTATTAGTTTATGATTTTTGAACAAATTTTATTATTTCTATACAATTCGTATTTTATAAATATATTTTGCTAGTGCCATATCACTAAATACTAACACACAAAAACCGACGAAATGTCTGGAATGACCCTGAATGGAGCTATTATAATTAAAAAAAAACAGATTGTGTGTATCGAAATCGACTCATACGGCCAAAGTCCGAGATAATTTCACCAGCGTAGTTAGAAATATGTTACTGTATATGAAAATCACGATGTTCATTTGTAAAATAAATAATTTTCTCGCTATGTAATGCTCGCGTCGAGTGCGTTGTTCATCGTGTTACTCTAATGGACTTTGCTTTGGGACTTAGGACCGTTGGTAAATGTATTGCTTTGCTTACGCGAGGTATAGATAACCAACGGGGAAAATAATACTATTTTCCGACTATTATATAATACTACGTTTAGTTTATATTCTTTGTAATTAATTAAATTAAAAAATATAAACTAAACTTCTTAGCATTTTATATAATTTTAAAAAATATTGTGCCGCTAACAAAATATGGCCCGGTAAAATGAACTAAGGAGCGTTAGTTCATCATTATTAGAAATCAAAATAAATTACAAATTATAATAATCTTCTAAATCATTTGTCTCATTTCCAATTAAAAAATTTTTAGTGATCCTGACGTAGTTATTACCATAAATTTTATTTCTTCCTTGTTATTTTATTGCTAAATAACAACTACTTCATGATCAACTTTAAAGGAAGGTTATCAATTGAAATACAGTACATTTACTTGTATATTACTAGTGTACCCCAGCGGTTCGCCCGCTTGAATTATATAAATATTTATTAAGTATATTTATGAAATTATTTTCAGTTTTCAATAGGATTAGTAAGAAAAGATAAGCTAAAGAATCAAAAGAAGCCGAAAAAGAATAATAAGTAGAGAAAAATCTTATTATTAGAAAAAATATGTGAATAATTGAAATCAACAAACAAAATAAGTAAAAGTAACTAAAGGAAATCCTTAATATTAGAAAAAATACTTAACTAATTAAAATGAACAAAAATAATAAGTACCTAAACGTAACCAAAGAAAAATATTAAAAAAAGAATAACCAAACCAGTTATATTATCAATATTATCAACGTAAAATGAATATTTAAAAGTATTAAAATTAAAAGTAAACTATTATAAAACAGTAAAAAAATAAATAATGCTATGCTAAGGATTACAATACGTTCGTTACAATATATGATTTTTGCGTAACTTTAAACATTCACGCAGCGCATGACCGTTCATGATTTTAAAACTTAGATATCTTCTAAAATATCTATTTCTGTGAATTGCTGTAAAAGCCAATTTTAATCTGTAAAAAGCGCACAATGTATCTAACATATTTAATCGAGTAAGAAATAATATTGTATTGTTGAAAATAGTTTCGCAATTAACCCTTCTTTATTTTAAACACTAAAATGGTTACTTTGGGTTGTCCTTAAGAGATAGACATATTATGTGCTATATAACATTACGGTATATTTCTTTAGTTAGCCTTACATAATAATAATGAACGACATAGAACCGCGATTGCTGCAGAAATAATAAAATATATGCAAGTACATCGTAAAAATATTCAATTTCATTCGTTTTAATAAAAATCCGCGACATCATGTTCTATAAATAACGTTATTGAAATAAATAAAAATTAACAGTAGATCGAAAATGTATAAAAATTTACTTTTTGCCCGTTCGGGTCGGTCATACCGTGCGGCTCGTAGGTCATTTTGAATCAGTGATATCTCGTTAAGTATAATATTTATTAGAATCATATACAGTAAAGTATAATTTCAATCTAGATGAAATGCTAAAGGTGACTACTATATTACGTTCAGGAAGCTTATTTCGGGCGACTATTTTTTAAAACAACAAAAATTCTTATTGCTCAGCGACAGTTGTAATTAACATACAATAAATTGCATGTCAAATTAAAAGGTATTTTAATATAAATAAAAGTAACCAATGTCCATCCCAAATATCCTTCCTCAAGTAGCTCTATATTAAATTTGATCACAATCGGATCAGCGGTTTGGTCCTGATTGCGTCACAGACAGACGGACAGAGTTACTTTCGAATTTATAATATAGTTATGGATGTTTAATCAAATATTAAGTTAAGTAAAAAGGTAAGTAAAAAAGTAAGTAAGGTAAGTCAAATATATTTATAAAATTTTATAGGTGTGTGCATATTGTCCATCCATTTCTCCAACTGTCTGGAGGATTGTGATTATCTCTTTACACTTGCAGCGGAGACTTGATTGACCGAACTAATTCTATAAAGATTAAGGACAATCGATAATGTTGGTATATAAATGAAACAGTGAATAGTTTCAGTTAAGTGATTTTGCTTAGGAACTTATTAGATTCGTATCTGTCCTTCAAGTTCTCAACGGTAGAAAATTATGTAAATGAATAGATATACTAAGTAGTTTTAAGCGAATATGACATCTTTTGATAAAAACAATGCCAATAAAATAAGTTCATTTATAAATACCTACATACAATGGATAAATAAAAATGAAATGTGTCTGTGATTTCAAAATAACCGTGTTTCCAAGTGCGTATACTTATTTATACGATACTAAGATACAAATAAAATATTTTACCATTTTTGTCTGTCTGCCTGTATTTCTGTTTGTCCGGGTTAATTTCCTAAACAGCTGAGCTTTTGTGGGACTTTCAATTAACGATAGAGAGGGTTGTGGAGTAACATATAGCTTAGGTACATATGTATATATGAAATATTTAAACATTTTTCTATTAAATACGATAATTTTTGCGTAAGTTTTTTTATTTTTTTTACCGTATAGATAACCAGACTAAAATAACCGACCAATCTTCCCTAAATATTATATTATTTTTTGAAACCAACTAAGCCAATACGTTCTAATCGAGCTACGTCGAAATCCTTATACGCTTGTTACAACTTATTTATGTTGTTAGCATCTCTGTAGGGAGATTTTTACAAATACGTTTTCTTAATAAGTATTTTTCTTTCCAAAATGTGGAAAAAAATATTTAAAAAATAGTATTCTCTCTTGCCAAACGGTAACTCTAAGTAATTATCTTTGGGTAGCGGAAATTTGTAAAAATCTCCCTACAGAGATACTAACAACATAAACAAGTTGTAACAAGCATATAAGAATTTCATAGCTTGATGAGAACATATGGCTTAGTTGATCAGAGCGCTTGAACGGTATCGAAAGAGGCGTGGGTTCAAATCCCGCTACTTTCAAAAAATTCTTATACGTTTTCTTAATAAGTAAATAATATTGAATATAAAAAAGAAACTGGTGAAGCTATGTATGGGTGCTAGTACACAATAAATTTACGAACCGCTTAAATAATTATGGTAAAAGGTATACGTTATTTAATTTAAAGTGATTGATGCAAACTATCGTGCTCCAATATCTATTATTATCAATGAAAATTAAAAAGTTTATTTTTCCTGGCTTTCTTCTTTAGATTATGATTTAACTGAAAACCTTATGTTACCAAAACTATAGTACCTATTTATTATATTATAAAATAAATAAATCAACTTCACGCTGTATCCCGCACACAGCAGGGTAGGCAGAGTAGGAACTTAGTGTCAAGACACTCCGTTCCCCACTTTCTGCCGAATTCTGGAGGCTTTGCGTGTTGAGTGGCGGAACTCAACGCCGCGCTTGTCCTCGAGCGAAGAAATGGAAATATAAATTTAAATAAATATTTCATCTCCTCGAGTGGGGATCGAAACCACAACCAGCCGGTTTTATAAGCACACTTTGTGCCCCTGCGCCACTACTTTTAATGATTGTTGTTTCACTTTTTTGGTTATTTTATTTATGTAGTTAATTCGTTTGTAAAACGAGTGTCAACTGTAGATGTAAATTGTTAAACTGTAAATTAGAAACACACCTCGTGTGGGGTACCAGGTTCAGGTGTAATTGTAAATGCTGCTTTGTGCATTTGCTTAAATTTTTATATTAATTTAATATTATAAAACTGTAAACATACGTATACGTGTATTTTGATTGTATACTGTAAATTCTTAATCTCACAATCAAAATACATGTTTTCCTTAGTTGCTTCATATGTTTTCACAATATAGGTGTAAATAATAATTAAAATAATATTAATCAAAAATTACATTTGAAACACGAACTGTTGAATATTCTGGTTTACATTTTTTTTCATTCGGCGTCTAAATGAATAAAAACATTTTGATTTAGTATAACAGCTATATGGATTTGAATCGCGTCTTTTTATTCAGATATTTTATTGTAGGTTAAATAACTTTCACTAAAAGGAAAGTAAGCAAATTATCTTCAACGGCTGTCTTCACTTTAAAGTTTCGTGTCAATAAATGAAAGATGTTAAAATATATTTTTCTATAAAACTGTTTATGTATGTATATATATGTATAATGCGTTACGTAAAATTGCCTGCTATAATTTATCTTTTTTAATTTGTTTTATATTTTGTCATCATAAATTTAAACCTATTTGCAAATTTATATCAAACAAAATTTTATTTTAATATTTTATCTTTCTATAACTTTCTCAAAATATGTATAAACGTTTTTATTGTCTTGTAAAGCGTAAAAGAATAAATGGTTACACTTGTGTGTGCAATTATTTTATACAGTATTTAATTATTTATTCAATGGATGGTATACTATTTTTTTTATTTTTGTTTCAGTTCCATTATTTCAATGAACAAGACGGATTTTAAGCGACTGCTGCTTCACTTCTTCTCATACATGCCGATGGTATATTTATGCTTACACAATATATATATTTAAAAACATAAACTAATTTATCCTTATATTTTAATAATGTACGCTTACTTTTTCAGATTTCTTTAGTTAACAATGTTTTGAAATGGAGTATAGGAGAACTTAAACTAAGATTAAGAACTAATCTTTCAGTATACTTTTATCAGCAGTACTTAAAGTAAGTGTATTTTTAATATTTTTTAAATTATTATTGTTATTCCACAGTTAGGACAGAAAAATACTTAGAAATAAAAATTTGAACGTAGCGGGATTTAAACCCGCGCCTCTTAGGAATCGTCCAAGCCATCTGACCACTATGGTTAAGAGCCTGTGGTTATTCCAAGAGGCGTGGGTTCAAATCCCGCTTCATTCAAATCTACGTTCAAAATTTTATTACGTTTTCTAAATAAATGTGAGTATTGACTTATTATCTTTCTTTTGGTTATCTCTATTATTTGTTATCCCCTCATTTTTAAAAAGTATTATATATTAGGTTTATCATATATTTCTGTAAAATTGTAACTGATCGCTGTCTAAAAATGGAAAATGTATGAGATTTTTTGTTGATTTGTATGTGCGTTTGTACACTAAATTCAAAAACCGCTTAACCTATTTAAGTGTAATTTTCACTATTTTATTTTGATAAATTACCTTTAAACATGTTTGTTTTATTTAGATCGGTTCAAAAATAAAAGTTGGCAATTATTTATTTTTGTTTTGTTGTGACAAAATTTGCTACAAAATAGTAGATTTGAATATGGATATGATAATGTTCTTTCAATGAAAACTAAATCTAATAGGTAATACATATATTTATCATAGTTATCATTGCATGCAAATTGTCTTTAAAATTATAATTAAATTAAATCAGCTTCACGCTGTATCCCGCACACAGCAGGGTAGGCAGAGGGAACCTAGTGTTAAGACACTCCGTTCCCCACTTTCTGCCGAATTCTGGAGGCATTGCGTGTTGAGTGGCAGAACTCAACGCCGCGCTTAACCTCGACACCAGAGCGAAGAAATGGAAATAATAAATTTAAGTAAATATTTCATCTCCTCGAGTGGGGATCGAACCCACAACCAGTCGGTTTTACAGTCACACCTCGTGCCGCTGCGCCACGACCGGCCTCATTATAATGTTATTAGAAAATAAATAAGTGTGTAGTTCAAGCGGGCATTTTAAGAGTCCAATTCTATGGTTATTTCGAAATGCAACGTAGTTTCATAGTTAATGTGTTCATTCATAATATTTTTCCCAGAAGCAGAATGAATTTTAAATATAAAATATAAATTAAACGTTTCTTTTATTTTCCAGAGGCTTCACATATTACCAAGTTAACAATTTGGATAATCGAATATCAAATGCTGACCAACTGCTGACCAACGATATAGATAAATTTTGCGACACAGTCATTGATCTGTATAGTAACATAAGCAAGCCTATTTTAGATATATCTATATATTTGTATAGGTTGACTGTTAATTTGGGGCCATCAGTAAGTACATATATGTCTTATAACTTTTTTTAAGTTTAAATTATTTAATATACATAAATTAAATTAAAATTGAATCAGCTTCACGCTGTATCCCGTCTCAGCAGGGTAGGTAGGGGGAACCTAGTGTTGAGACACTCCGTTTTCCACTTTCCGCCGAGTTTTGGAAGCATTGCGTGTTGATTGGCGGAACTCAACGCCGCGCTTTGCCTCGACACCAGAGCGAAGAAATGAAAATATAAATGTAAATAATTCATTTCCTCGAGTGGGGATCGAACCCACAACCAGCCGATTTTACAGTCACACTTTGTGCCCCTGCGTGACAACCGGCCTTAATATAATATAATGTACATAAACTTGCAATTTATTGAAATTCTTTATAAAAATCTTTTCTCAAACGCACAAGCCTATTAAGCTTTGCGAATTGCGGCATAATGGCATTGGTGTTAAAACACCTTTATTTAATAAAAAGAATGATCAACAATGGAAAATGAACGTTATTTACTAAATAATTCTACAGTTTCACATACATAAATAAGAATGTAATATTATTCATACTTTTTATATGGGACTACAACGAGTTTTAAACATTTAACATTTGAATCATCACTTATCGCATTAAGTAGTATAATTAAAATATTATATAGACTCTAGGTATAAAACATAACACGTTTTATGTTTTATACCTAGAGTATAGAGATAAGTATAAATACCTATCGATGTGATGTAAGTAAAAAAATATTAATTGTTTTAGACACCAGCAATGATGATGGGTTATCTCTTCCTATCGGGATTATTCTTAACCTATCTCAGGAGACCTACAGGTAATTATATTAATTAAACATAACTATATGCTTAGTGTTTCTTATTATCAAATATTTATAAGGTATGTTAAAATTTCTTTTTCTCAAGCGGGAATATAGACACTATTTTCTCTTTGTTTACCCTGGCATACGGAAAATGCTTTAAGCTGCTTTTTTCCCAACAATTTCGTCTAAAATTGAATAACTATCGTATTCTGAGAATATTGTACTTACCACTTTTCCTGTTCCAGCCCGCATGACAGTTCGGGAGCAAAAATTAGAAGGAGAATTTAGATATGTTAATTCAAGACTAATTACTAATTCAGAAGAGATTGCTTTCTATCAAGTAAGTTCGTTAAATATCTTTTAATAAACTATTATAGAACATTGTATAGAAAGGAACATATTTTGTCTACTCTTTAATTACGTATGTACCTACTAAATCTAAAACTGAAATTTATTTGTTATAATTCTTAATATAGTTATAATATTACATTTATATATTACATTATTACATCCAGAGAGTGTCCTGACTAATATCTGTCCGATATTTGTTCTTGGGCATACGAGTACGCGACACCGTATCCTCGAGTCATCACTTTTATACCTCCATCCATTCTATAAATATGGTGTCCTCTTCTTTTAATTCTCCCCCCATTTTTCCTATCTTCCTCTCTTACCTATCCTTCCCCCTATTGTATTTGTCCTATTCAGGAAGAAGAAGAAAATAGTTATAATATATAATTATGCTATGGTGGCGTTGAGTTCCGCTACTTAACTCACTCTCTACACTAAGTTCTCTGTCTACCCTGATGATGTCTGATGTATGCAGAATACAGCAATAGCAAACCATAACTAAAAATATTGTTGGCAACATTTAAAAAATAATAATGATCATTTCAAATCGATCGATTAAATGTACATATATTAAATATTGCAACCTTGCACTAATCCAGATAACATCTCTATTTTTATCATTTAATGTATGATATGTATTATTTTCCTCTGCTTTTATACAAGAATATTTTTCATTATAAATATAATAATTTTTGTTATTTTTTGCTCCATTTTTATTATTATTATTTAGGATTTAACCACACATCTATAGTTACGTGTGGTAAATTTCATAATTCTAGGTCAACCGGAAGTACCCTATTAATTTTGATTCCCTTTGTAATGTCGAACAAAATACACGCGTATTTTTTTAAAAGGTGAAACCCTAAAATTGACAATATAGGCAGACGTAGCACTTAACAAATGGCGCTATTCTAGTTTCTAATCATGTTGCAATTTGGTTAATTTTATATATAATATATAAATAAAAAATAATATGTATCTAAAATTTCAGGGCAACAATCGCGAACAACTAACAATACTAGCCAGCTTTTACAAATTAACAAAACACTTAAGAAGTTTCCTCAATTTCCGCGTAGCTATGGGATTCATCGACAATATTGTCGCTAAATGTAAGTACTTAATACCTTCTATAACTGTTTTCCCGACCCTCTTTATAATGCATACCGCATGTAGCAAGGTAGGGGGGGGGGNGGGGGGGGGGGGGGGGGGGGGGGGGGGGGGGGGGGGGGGGGGGGGGGGGTAGTGAGCAGCGTAGTGGCATAATGTTCTCACTCCGCTCCCCACTTTCCTCTGAATTCTGGAGGCGCTGCGGATTGAGTAGCACAACAAAAAATATTTTTTTTTTATTGCGAATAATTTCATGTGATTCGTGGTTTACATTCTTCAAATATTTAGGATGTTGATGTTCTATCACACTTTGGAGACTGTAAACACGACGGTACGGTTTCGAACCTTCATTCGGACAATGAAATATTTAATATTTTCATTTTCGTTCTGGTAATAAAGCAAAGCGCGGTGTTGAGTTCCGTCACTCAACACACAATGCCTTAAGACCATCTTTCCGCACACTTTTCCACACGCTATTTTGGATATTATTTTGGCTATAAATTGTAAATATGTATTTTCATGAAAAGTTTTGCATTATTTTATATGATGCATAAGAAATAAAAGTACAATTATATATTTTTTTTCATAATAATATTTTTATTTACTTTTATACATAAACATTATAATTATTCCGAGGCCACTCGCCCATATTGACGTAAATTTATTTATTTATTTATTTCTTTATTTGTTTTTACACCACTTATATAAAAATACGCAATAAAAATACAGAAAAAAAAACAAATGTACAAAAAGGTGGCCTTTTGGCTAAGTAGCCATCTCTTCCAGACAACCCTTAGGGCAAAAAGAAACTGTCATAATAATTAAAAGGTGGGTGGTAGCGTAGTTAAAAAAAGTATATTAATATAAACGAATAATAATAAATTAATTTAGATATATACAAAACAATATATAGATAATTCTAATATAATACAATACATAGACTAATAAATAATATACATACATACATACAGTAAAATATACACACATAATACATACGTAAAATAGATCCAATGTAGACAGTGATAATTCATGAAGTTGTCACAAAGTGATGACGTACAGCTTTTTTATATGTCAGTAATGATTTTGGAATATTAAAAGGCAAACTGTTCCACAGTTTTAATTATATTTCCATTTCTTCGCTCTCGCGTTGAGTTCTGCCACTCAACACGCAATGGCCCCAGAATTCGGCAGAAAGTAGGGAACGGAGTGTCTTAACAAAACCTATTTCGAAGGTCAACTGAGATTTCCCCTACCTCTCTTACCGCTCGCTTTTCCATCATAAATATTTTTTGCAAATTTCATAAAAAATCACCACAAAAGAATGCATAAAGGCTCATCTTTTGATTGCGTTCACTTAGAGTTTAGAAGCTTGGTTTTTTCTATGCTCTAGGGTACCGTAGACCTGGTGGGTGGTAGATATTTGATATTAGTTTCAGCTTGACGCCTCCACGCGATCTCGGGAAAATTTATTTAGACAGACGGATGGACAGCAAAGTAATCAGATAACAGCAAAACTCTAATACTATAAAACACATTTAAAAAGATATTTCCATACATTCTAACTATAAACACTTTAACATATATCATTTAAAAGTACACGAATGTCTAGTACTTGTAATATGAAAATGGCAATAAAATGTTAATTAATTAACACGCAGAAGCTATAATTTTTTTATACATAATAAAATCGTAGTTACAGCTGTAAAATGCCTTTCATGGCGGTTTTTTATATCTAGTTAAAAGTTATTTGTGAGAGGCCAGTCGACTGGTTGTGGGTTCTATCCCCACTCGAGGAAGTGAAATATTTATTTACATTTATATGTTCATTTCTTCGCTCTGGTGTCGAGGCAAAGGGCGGCGCTCAGTTCCGTCACTCAACAGGCAGTGCCTCCAGAATTCGGCGGAAAGTGGGGAACGGAGTGTCTTAACACTAGGTTCCCTCTGCCTACTCTGCTGTGTGCGGGATACAGCGTAAAGCTGATTTAATTCTTAACAATAGGTTCCCTCAGATTATCCTGCCGTATCCAGGATAAAAGTATGAAGGAGAAAAATTGGGCTATCTAAATGAAATAAAAGGGAAAAAATAGCATCTATGTGCTGGTATTCGAGTTATGCATTTATGCGTTTTCATAGAGACATTTCCTTTCCCCACTTTCGGCCTAATTTTGTAGACATTGTTGAGTGGCGGAACTCAAGTCCGTGCTTTGCCTCATTAAAGATTTCATTTCTTTGAGTTGAAATCGAATCCACAACCTAATGCGCATACATGCTTGTACCCTTGCGCCACGACTGGCCTAGTTAGTGCTCGCATAATAGTATTCAAAACATAGTCTTGTAGACCATTTGAAATAGACAATGTATTTTGTCGTATATAACATTTATTTCCTATATAAATTATTTAATATTCCAGATTTCGCGATCACTATCGGTTTCTTTGCCGTATCAAGGCCTTTCTTCGTTAAAGATCACAATGTGCTAACTATAGGCACTGAACAAGACAGATTTAGGGTAAGTTTAAACTTTATTAATGCAATAATGTTATTTACATGAAAGAACAGAAGTATAGAATAATGTTTCGTTTTTTTGTATGGTCACGATTATTTTAATATACCTATATATTATACATGCATTAGTCAAGCAAGTTAAAATGAAACAAAAAAAAACACATAAATTTAAATCAATTTAATAGTATTTACAAATCACTTTTAATTGGAAGTCTCTTGGCGCCGTCGGTATCGACGGCTATTTGACATCTTATTAAATAAAATATTGTATATTTACAGCATTATTATACATACGGTCGTATGTTAGTCAAAATGGCGGAAGGTATTGGCCGGCTGGTACTCTCAGGTCGGGAATTAAGCAAACTGGCGGGTTTGACGGCGAGAGTCACTCAACTAAGGATCGTTCTAGAAGACATTAACAAAGGCAACTACACGAGGACGATGGTGGAAAAAAATAATGGAAACGGTCAGTTTAAAAAGATAATGGTATATTTAGCCTAGAGTTGGGTTTGATTCATTTTTCACGCCTGCGATTATCTGGTAAGAAGACCAAACGCGGCTTTAAGTATCACTCTTAATACGCAATGTATCGATAAATAGGATTAAGACGCTATATATATATATATATATATATATATATATATATATATATAAATTTGCCCCTGTATGAATTGTTATTTAAAATCATGAAAAATCGTCGTAACGACAATTAAATTTTAAATATTATACAGAAATTACAGGGAAATATTTATTTAAATTTTATTATTCGTTTTTGAAAATCTTTAAATCCAACCATAGTGATGATTTTTATTAGACTTTGAATATTTGTAAACTTCATGCAACGTTTTTGGTCTGTCCGTGTAATTATTACATTATTTATTTGTGTATTGCACTCAATTTAAAAACAAATATGCACAGAAGACTTGTTTGTGAGTTCGAGGGAGAGAGTGAGAGAGTTCGAGACTCAGGGAAATGAACTATTTTCACTGTCCCGTTCTGACAAGACAAACTGCGCCGTTGAGATCCGCCTCTCAACACATAAGTTCGAACGGAAAATGGGGCACGAACTGTTTTAAGTTCAGCATCATTTCTTAATCTATTTATGTATTATGATTTAAGACACAATTTTATTTTTTGACCATATAATTATTTGTTTATATGAATTTTGTAGGAACACCAATGATCTTGGCCCCCGGCGCCGGTCGCATTATATATCAGGATAAAATAATACGTTTCGACAAAGTGCCGCTCGTCACGCCTAATGGAGACGTCCTCATACAAGAATTAAGCTTCGAAGTCAAGTTAGTACTGTTTATAACGCAATCCGATTGTTTTTATTTCTAATTTTTTTAAGGTCACATTTGGTTCCTAGCTTCCACCCATTCTTTGAGATGTCAGTCAGATCAGTTGTAGAAAAAATTGCCGCGCTTTGTTTTCTTACCAAAGCGATATAAAAATAATTGGTTTCCCACAAGTGGTAATCAAACCCACAACAGTCACGTTTATAGTCAGAGTTTGTCCACGCACGACTGTCCCTATAAATGTGTATTTAATATTAATAATACAGATTTTTAAATTGACCTTGTAAAGCGGCTGTTGTACGTTCGATTTCCACTCAGGGGAATTATTTGTCAATATTTTCATTTCTTCTGGTACCAACGCCAAAAGCGGAGAATTCGGCGGTAACCTAGGAACGGAAGAGTCTTAATGAGAACGGAATGTCTTAACACTAGGTTCCCAGGTTCCCTCTGCCTACTCTGCTATGTGCAGGTTACAGCGTGAAGCTAACAAAAAATAAATATTATCTAGCACACTTTTTAAAATAGTTTGTTTTAATGTTTATTACATAGGTACATACATATGTTTGTTATTACTAAATAATGTACCCGAATTACTTCGAGAAGAGATATATTATTATAATATATCGTGAATTAATAAAAAAACAATAAGGCCAAGGATTTTAGTTTCATTGGTTTGTATATCAACATTTTAAAGTTAAATATTTTGAATTTACATAAAACTTCATCATTAAGGATTTAAATAAAAACGTAAAAAATTTATACGTCTATTTTCAAAAAAATATACACATTTTTAATTTATTTGACCAGCGATATAACTTAAAATATAGTTTTTCTATATAAATATAAGGTTGGGGCAAAAGTATTTTCGTATTGTTCATACAAAGAAAAATATTTTTTAGGTATAATTTTTTATTTTTTTATAATATGTATGTGCCGTTTTGATCGATGACTTATTGCCATCTTGTA
Organism: Heliconius hermathena; assembly: GCA_013403705.1. Classification (NCBI taxonomy): domain Eukaryota; kingdom Metazoa; phylum Arthropoda; class Insecta; order Lepidoptera; family Nymphalidae; genus Heliconius; species Heliconius hermathena. Next base: position 42,051 of record JAAIXJ010001786.1, on the reverse strand, counting down.
GGTAGTGCCATTAACCCATTCCTGTAGAAATTTTAAGCTAGCTATAGATGAGTGCAGTCTGGCGTTATCATGGTGGGACACCACGCCCTTCCTATTCACCAGCTCTGGCCAGTTTTTCTCAATAGCTTTTTTTAACCTCATCAGTTGCTGACAGTAGAGGTCAGAATCGATAGTTTTTATTTATTGAACGTTCAGAATGTCACATATAATGGTATTAAAACCAGCCTGTTCCATTTAGTAAAGCCAAAGAGAGAGAAAAACGAAAATATTTTTTCCCCGACCTATTATTTATTATACAAATTCATGACATAAATGCTTACTCATCTGCCTTTGTAATCTAGGAATTATTTATATTCTAAGTTTCTTTATATTCCGTCCTAATATAAAAAAAATATAATAATAAAAAAAATCTGTACAAGAAAGTAAGAAAAATTGATCTAGGTATTAATCAGTACTACCTTTTAATACCATGCTATGGTATTTACTATGATAGGAACGATTATTTATTTATTTATTTATTTAGATTCACCAGTGGTAAATTACATTAATTTTACAAAAATAATAATATTTTAATTCTATATTACTACTAAATGCATTACCTTTTAAGGTGAATACCTCNGTTTGATCCCCACTCGAGGAGATGAAATATTTACTTAAATTTATATTTCCATTTTCTTCGCTCTGGTGTCGAGGTTAAGCGCGGCGTTGAGTTCTGCCACTCAACACGCAATGCCTCCAGAATTCGGCAGAAAGTGGAGAACGGAGTGTCTTAACACTAGGTTCCCTCTGCCTACCCTGCTGTATGCGGGATACAGCGTGAAGCTAATTTAATTTAATTTTTAATTTTTTTATGGAGAAAATGATTAAATAAAAATTATAAATACAAACAAGATGATTTGATTTAATTTTAATTTATAAACATAAAGAATTAATACTAAACTAATCTTATTTAAATTGGGTTGCTATTGTATGTAATGAGCAATCGAATTTACCCCGATAGGAAGTAATTATAAATAGACCTAGGTTATCTGTCCACCTATTTGTATTAAAACGTAATATTTTAGCGAAGCACCATAACTTCTTTTAATATGAAACACACCTTTAAATCGATTTATAAATACTGGCCGTATTTATAAATCGATTTAAAGCTTGAGATCGATCTCAGAGTAAAATACGTATAAAAGTTTTAGCGTACTAAATAAATCATAACTTAATAAGTTACGTCGAAATTCTAATACGCTTATTAAGACTACTTTAACAACTTTGACAAAAATATTTAACACGATATGTAAAATTATGTATAATTAATTTACTTGATTAATTATTATATTATACGAAGTAAGAAAACAAGCGTTCGAGAACTACTATCCTACCAACATACAGTAAAACTAGTACGGAGGTTCACGTTTCATCAAATTCTGTTAGCTTAACTATTAAAATTGTGTTTATGTGAGCCATCATTTTATTGGAGAAAGGTGTATGTGAATAAATAAATAAATAAACCTGTATATTAATTGTCTGTATTATTTTATTTTTAATTCTTAGGTCTGGCATAAACGTACTCGTGTGCGGACCAAATGGTTGTGGAAAGTCATCAATGTTCCGCATGTTAGGAGAACTGTGGCCGATATTCGGAGGAACATTGACGAAGCCGCCAAAGGGAAAACTTTTCTACGTACCTCAAAGACCTTATATGACACTTGGTACATTTAGGGACCAAGTGAGTTGTTTTAAAAATATATTTTTTATTAATTAGATATTATTATATAAAGGAATTAATACAATGTTTATTACTACTGATGAAAACATCGTATTGTAATAATATATTAAATATTTCATTCCCTTGAGTGGAAATCGAACCTACAACTGTCGTGTTTACAGTCAAACGCAGCGTTTCTGCGTCAAGACGGCCTCTAATAAGAATAATAAATAAAGGCCTGTATAAAATATTAATAAGTAATAGTTATTATTATTTAGGTAATCTATCCACAAACTCGGGAAGAAATGAGACGTCGTGGCCGTACTGATGAAGAACTCAATAGTTATTTAGAAATCGTTCAGCTCTCGTACTTAACGCATAGAGAAGGAGGATGGGATGCTGTTGAGGACTGGATGGATGTACTCTCAGGAGGGGAGAAACAGAGGATTGCCGTATGTATTTCTAATTATATCTTATGATGTAATTATTACCTTTATAAAATAATATAACCAAAATAGACCCTTGGAATGTTAATCTTTACAGCTCAATTATTTGCTGTAAAATTAACTTTGAAAATATAAATAAGTAATAAAAGGAGACTCTTAGATTACATGTCTAAGCACTATAATTATTTATGATATTATATAATATTATCACCTATGTTATTGACCTATTTTATTTATAGGTATATTAAGTTAGAAAATAATTATTTTTATTACATTAAAATGTTAATATATTTTCGATCATGCTATAATTTGAAATATTGTATATATGAATTGCAGATGGCGCGCCTGTTCTACCACGCGCCGCAGTTCGCCATACTGGACGAGTGCACGAGCGCCGTCTCCGTGGACGTGGAGGGGCACATGTACCAGTACTGCCGAGAGGTCCTTGTTGTTCAGCTCTTTACACTGTATCCCGCGCCTGATCTGACTATAGACGCCGTCCTTTGTATTACCATAGCGGGAAAATGAAAATAATCAAAAACCTTGAATTAAACTCACAAAAATGTGTTTACAGTCGGACAACTAGGAGTTTACAGTAAGCATTTATGTTGTATATATTATTATATACAATATAATCATTTCCGTCAATTGTTAACAATTCAAATTGGATCATAGCGGTTGAATGGATATACCGACCATTTTTTTAGTTTAATTTGAATACAATCCTTAATTTTAATATGTTATTTATAAATATCAGTCGTGGAGGCCAGTCGTGGCGCAGCGGCACGAGGTGTGACTGTAAAACCGACTGGTTGTGGGCTCGATCCCCACTCGAGGAGATGAAATATTTACCTAAATTTATATTTTCATTTCTTCGCTCTGGTGTCGAGGTTAAGCGCGGCGTTGAGTTCTGCCACTCAACACGCAATGCCTCCAGAATTCGGCAGAAAGTGGGGAACGGAGTGTCTTAACACTAGGTTCCCTCTGCCTACCCTGCTGTGTGCGGGATACAGCGTGAAGCTGATTTGATTTTATTTATGAATATGTTATATCAAAGACAGATATAGCTGACTTGGTTAAGTGAACCAGTGTTAAGATACTCCGTTCCCCGCGCACTGCCCCAACGTCATTTGTCATCAGAGTGAGGAAGTGAATAATTCATTCCCCACAGTGGGAATCTAACTCACACTTGTCGCTTTTACAATCAGACGTTGTAACGCTTTGCCACGACGATTTCATTTAATTAAACAAATCCGCTTTTATAATTTTCAGATGGGCATATCCCTATTCACGGTCTCGCATCGCAAATCACTATGGAAACATCACGACCACTATTTACAAATGGACGGTCGAGGTGGTTACGTTTTTGGCGAAATTGACAACGAAACTCAGGAATTTGGCTCGTGATACACAATATGTATACACTTTAACCACTAAATATGAAAAAACTAAATTAATAAATTTTTTTTTTTGAATACCGCTAAAGTTAACCTAAGGAACATTTTATGGCGTTTCTATTATTCACAAATTTTATAAGTCTTAAAGGCTCTTACTATCACAAGTAATATTATAAACATAGTTTAAGAAATATTAATGTGGATTAATTAAAATATGTATATATATGATTATTTTTTATATTTATGTATATATATTTACGTTAAATCATTTTAATGGTTGTAAAATAGTTATTTCTGTAAGTCAAAATGAATGTGCGTTTTAACATTTTTTATTAACAACAATCAAGTTACCCGTATTTTATAATTTTATAAAAGTATGAATTTTGAAAAATTTTGTGTTTAATTGGTATATTATTCTCAATATAAATAACGACTATAGAATTGAAATAATAAATTATTTATTTTTTTTATTTAATTTCTCTCCTAAATTTATTATTTAAACTCATTAATATTACCGAAGTGTAATTTCCCTCTCTAACTCTAGACCCATACATCTGAATGGCAATATGTGAATAATATAAGCAAAAGTTAAATTCTATAAACCATTAAATGCTAAAAAAACATGAATATTCCTTAAAAATTACGTACAAACTTGAAATACTTAATATAGGGACCACTAGAAACATAAAAAACGATGACATTATGAACATGTTAAAATTACATAGAACTATATTTATATACATATTAAAAAAATTAAATACCCGGAATTCTAACTTGCACCTACCTTGGGAAACCGCCTAAGTGCTCCTTGCGAATAAACGTATACGTTCGTATCGAGTTATAGCTGGGTAGGCAGAGGGAACCTAGCCCAATAAGTGTAAAAGAATTTGTATGAAATATCACTTAATTCCGTACTTCAGCATTTCATCAGTTGTAGTAGTAATACAATAGTAATTTTATTTACCCAATCTGAAAATTATATAATTGTTATTTCTTATATATTATTATGTATGTAGTGAGAAACGCTAGATGAACAAGGTTTAGAGATATATTGGAATATACAAGTAAATATTTATCTTGCTTTTTACAAATGGTTCCATAATATTTATAAATAATTAAGTTTAAAATTTCGATGTCAAATTTTTGTGATAACATGTTGGTTTGAAACCAAAGCACCTTTTAAAGGACACATTAATTAAAGTTATTTATATATAATAATATCATACAATACATAGCACAGAGCATTGAAAATTGTTACAAAATTGTAATTGTAATTGTATTTTTTATTATAAAATGTTGCGTTAAAAAATATATTTTATTTAATTCTTTAGAGCACCATTTAATATTCTATTTAAGAAATAATAAAGTTAGTAATGACATTTGAATCATATAAAAAGCAATCTCTATCAATCATTGGAAAATTAAATAAAACATGTTTTGTATTAATTTCTGTAACTTTTGAACAAATATTATTGGACTATAAGATATTATAATATATGTTATGTAGTATTTAAAAAATACAACTTAATTATACTAAAATATCTAACAAAATATTTGTTTATTGTGAAAATAATAGATATTGCTTTACTTTGCTATATGATTCATAATATGTAAAAGAATATATTATCGCAAATTTTTATTACGCAATGAGAAATATTATTTGGTCATTGTATTAATACTAATAATAATTTCCTTTATTTATTTTTTATTTAATTACATTAAAATAAATCATGACATTTGTTTATAAATTTGTAACAGTTTGTTTTTAAATTTTAGATCCTTTTACATTGTGCTAAGTCATATTGTTCTGTGATGGCTTAAATGTTTTATTCATGTTCTTTGAATATGTGTTAAATGTAAAAGTTGCTGTGATAGATATTTTGTTGTTCTAATAAAATCAGCGGGTGCTGGGTCAATAAAGGTGGTTGATGATAATTAATGTTTCTTTAACCTTTATCTTACAAATAAGTACATTTTACACACAATAATAATAATCACAAAAAAAAAATAGTCAAAACTTTTTTACACTGTATCCAAATAGCAGGGTAGCCAGAGGGATATTACAACTTACCGCCGTTTATTGTCGATACTTGCGTGTTTAGTGGCGGACCTCAATGCAGCACTTTGTGATATTAGTAGAGCGAGCCTCAACAATTAAATTAATGAAAATCATAGTATTCACATGAAAACACATATTTTCCTTGGTAATATATTTTAATTTTACACAACATCTAACAAGTTTGTGTTATCTGCATCATTCAGATACTCTACTTTTGATTGCTTCAATAAAATAATGTTCTAAACGCATAGTATGTCAAGATCAAATATCCATATAGATATGTGGCACTCTCTTACAAAAATGGTACAATATGTAATATAGTTAAATTACATAAAAAAATGTATTTTAACGATATTACATATTGTACCATTAACCTAATTAAAATCAAAAAATCAGATTCACGCTGTATCTAGCACACAGCAGGGTAGGCAGAGGGAACTTAGTGTTATGACACTCCGTTCCCCAGTTTCTGCCGAATTCTGGAGGCATTGCGTGTTGAGTGGCAGAACTCAACGCCGCGCTTTGCCTCGACACCAAAATAGAAATATAAATTTAAGCAGTCTCTAAGCAAAGACTCGAGTGGGGGTCGAACCCACAACCAGTCGGTCTTACAGTCACACTTTGTGCCCCTGCGCCACGATTGGCCTCAATTTAATAAGAAAATTTTATTCACCTAATTTAATTAGAAAATATTTCATATTACATTAAAATCTAATATTGCTATATAATCTACTACCGTATACAAAACAGCAGATATATTTAATTAATTATATTTTATATACAAAATAAAAAACTTGTATACTACAATGTTAAATTATGGGTTTTGTTTCCCCTACTCTGCTAGACAAAAAAAGATTTAAAAACAACTTGATGTAAGAACAATAAAATAAAATTATTTCATTGTTTACATTTATATGCAGTTCTTATAACTGCTAGTAAAATGGTTATAAAAGTGGTGATAGTAACAGAGATTAGTATTCATTTTGTCGATGTACAATTCATATATCTATTAAATCTTTGTGTACATATTATTATTTATTGTTAATAATTGTTTATATTATGACAAATATATTTCCAAATTTCCCGCACAAAGCCTCAATGACATTTACTTTGTCTTTGATAAAATACTGCTGTCAAAAATGTTTCGTTGCATGCATTCAGAACTGAAGATATATTTTTTCTAAAAATAGTAAGTTTATTTAATTTTATCTTTTGTAGCTTTATTATCAAAAAACATGTAAATAAGAACATATACAGAATTTTTGACATCATATATAAAATTAAAGGTAAATTAATATATATATTTGTATCAAACGGAACGTAAAGAGAACATCGCTTCGCATCAGCTGTTGAATAAAAAAAATAACGGGAAATCGACGATGGAGATTGGTCACACCGACGGCCACATCAAATCTGGGGGTCTAGCGTGTGACCCTGTTATTTCTATCCTGCAATAAAATAGCTGCGTAATCCTAGATAAGTTTTGCATTGTTAAATTAGTGATACGAAAGTTGTAGTGTAATTTATGTGTTAAATATGGAACGTGCAACTGGAACAGAAGTGTACGGGTGTGGCTCGCCCCATTCTACGGACATAACGCTAAATATACAAACGACAACGGGTGGCAATTTCTCTATCAGTCTGAACGGTAAAAACACAGTTGAACATCTCAAAAAGCTTGTTTCGAAGAAACTCAAAGTATCAAAGGATCGGATATGTCTTCTGCATCGGGAAAGGTAAGTACAGAGGCGTCAGACGCCAAGCTTCTATTGTTAAACATAGCTATCGCGGAAATAAGTTGCGTCGATTTGATGACGCATCCGCGTCCTATGACATGATTATTGATAAACGATTTCGTTCACAGACAACTGAGAGATGGAACTTTAGAAGAAAATGGTCTACTAGACGGATCTCGGATAATTTTGCTGCCGAGCGTCGAGACGGGCCTTCTGGTGAGTACGTCACGCAATTTCGAAACTCCATCAATGCTTCATGATTATCACGTGTTTCACAATTATGTTAAACTAATCAATAAATTTTATCTTTGTGATGCATTTGTTTTTTCGTTTTTTAGAGTCAAAGACCCGAAAACTCGGTGATGCAAGCATTGGAATCCTTAAATGATACACAAGTAAACGATTTCTTGAGTGGTAAATCACCTCTTAATTTGACCATGCGACTTGGAGACCACATGATGTTAATTCAGTTACAACTGTCAACTCTTAATTCAAGTTCATCAGGTAGCACTAGAACTATACGAACTTCCACCCCTACAAAGAGTTCTTCTGTACGAACAAAATGTGACTCTAGGGACGTTCAAAGTCCTCAAGTTGTCCAAAAATCTTTACATTCCGATGAGTCTACACTAAATAGTGAGAAGCCTAAATTAGACAACCCTGCAAATATTTTACAGAAGCAAGACCTTGATATGTTACAGAATGCTTTTGAATTATACCGCACTATGGCCGAAGAAAAATTTGCAGAAAAACCTGCACAAAGTAAAAATAAAGAAGATCAGATGGACACATCAAACTGCACATTATCAGATCTGTCAGATACATCTTTAGAGAGTGAGCAGTCCCCTATAAAATCTTTATCAAATCTTGTCTCTAGTCCAATAGATGTAACTGCTGAAAGTAGAGATGCTGCTATAGCAAATACAGTAAAAAGTAGTTTAATAGATTTATTATCTTGTAATAAATTGACCACAGAGGCTGTTCCCTCTATAAGCAATATGAGTGAGAAACTGTGTCCTTCAACTTCCCACACCCCAGACAGTTCTATTAGTGATGATAGTGATAATTTCACAGATCAAAGTTCATTTTTAGCAGAGAGTACTATAGATGAGTACCCAATGGAAAATTTGTTTAATAGTGCAGTAGATAAAGGTTTGTTTGATGAACAGGATGAGTCCATGATGGATAGAGAAATATCAAACCTGGCGACAACAAGTCATGGCACACAAGAATCATCAGCTACTTTACCTCCCTTCCAAAGTTTAAATGAACCATTAAAGAATAAACGCTTTCAGTATTTACTTCACAAAACATCTAAATTTAAGCATCCCATCAGTCATAATAAACAGAAAGCATTCTTACAGTCAGTTAATAAACATAAGAAAAAGATTCAACCAACATCAACACAAAATCATAGTGAAGCAAATCCACAGCCATCTACCTCTAGGACGGAACCTTTTATGAGTGCTAAGAAACCTGTTCAAGCTCAAGAAGAGACTGCAACTCCGTCTACATCAAAACAATCATTTAAGGCACCAGATGCTCCTAAGAAACCCCAACGGTCTTCCCCAACACCCCCCATAGACACCAAAGCCCTTATAGAGGCTTCTAAGAATTTGACACAGAAGCTTAAAAAGTTGTCAAAGGAAGTTTTAACCAATAAAATTGATCTCAGAACAGCTGAAGAGTCTGTGCGCTCCAAGATTGGTCCTGGAGCTGTGATAGAGTCCATGAAACACCATGGCAAGGGAATATATTCTGGGACCTTTTCGGGAACGCTAAATCCAGCATTACAAGATAGGTAAGGTTTATTTAAATTAATTTTTTTATAAATAATACTTTCTATTTACTTGTTTAAATTCCGTTTTTAAAATGTATGCTGTTTTCTTTTTGTATTATATTACAAGACAAAGTGTGGTGTAGAGTTTTGCAACTTGTATTAAAAATTGGCCAGCACATGGGAAATGTAGTATTTTAACATTTTCACATTCCCTCTGCCTAGACAGCTATATGCAGAAAACAGTGTGAAGCTCCTTAATTTTCCTAGTCTCAAATTCTGTTTTTAAAATATATCAAAGAGAATAATGCTACTTTTATATTTTGTTTACATTTGCCATTTATTATTTTATATATTTTATTTTATCGTGTTTCTTTACAATATTATATGGAAATATTTGCAATTTAAAAATAGAGCAGTTCTATAATCGGCTAATAAATCTCATCATCATAAATGAATTTCTAAGATGGTGTTTGTAGGATCATTTTACGTTTGATTAGAAAGAGAGAGGATATTGGGTCCACTCCACCTTATTTTTTGCACCAGCTCTTCTCAGGTTTAAGGCACTCACTTAGATGAAGTAGTTATAAATTATGATCTCAACTTTTAAGTTGAGATCATAATAGATTTCTTTCTCTCTTCTTTAAATCTTTAGAACTACTTGCGCCTTACCTTAAAGATAATTATGATTAGTTCGTTTTTTTTAGAATTGAATTAATTATATTTTAAAGCGTGTTTTTCCATAACTGTTCAAAGTGGACGGTTTCCAACAGGTGTGAGTTCAAATTCCGCTATGTTAAATTTTTTATATGTTGCCTAAAGAAAAGACTGTTTTCAGCAACACTTCTGGTTTTCTATAATTTTATTGTTTTCTTGACATGATATAACAAGTTAGATAAGTGAACACCCATATTAATACTATTAACGTGGATTATTATTATCTGATACAAAGTCACTATCTACTATATATTGCCTACTAATATTAAAGTACAGAATATTATGAACTATGAAGTTGTATATTGTTTTAAAAATGCTAAATACTTCGTCCAATATAAATCAATAAATTATATTTAAAAAAACGTGGATTAAGCAAATTAGTTCTGGGGGGGGCGTATCACTATTCACTGTTAACAGTAGCAAAGTCTTGATGTTATGTCGTCATATGGATCTTAACGTGTCGGCATTGTTATCTGACAGTTAAATTTCCTTTATTATGCAAGTCCATGATATACTTTTTATTATCAATAATGTTACACATTTTAGTTAAATACTATATCGCAAAAAATGGACAATACAAACTATTGGTTTTTAAAATAGATAAACTTAACTTAGCTTCACGCTGTATCCCTAGGGTAGGGTAAGGGTAGTCAGAAAGATCGGAGCGCCAAACCTCACGGTTTCTGCATACCTTTTTCGCTTCGTTCACTATCATCAACCTCTTCATATATGCCCTCCGGGGGGTCCTCATGCTTTTTCCGTGACCTTCATCTCTACACCATTCATCTTTCTTTCATTATTCTTCTCTAATACCCACGTTTCACTGCCGTGTAACAGCGTCGGTAACAACACTTCATTGTATACGTTCAACACTTCATTGTAATCGTCAGCACGTTTGGCCAAGTGTGCTGACGATTCGCTGTCTTATCAATGCCGTCCCTCCGCGTCCATCTCGTATCTTCCATCTCTACTGAACATACTTCCCAAATATACAACTTCTTCCACTTGTTTTAATATCTTTTACATGTATTCAGTCCTTTCTTAATTTCTTTTAAATATCAGATCCTTTGTGTTAAATAGATTAAATTACTTGAAATCTTTTCATAATTAATATTTTTATTTTGGCAAGAATTATATATCTTCAAGTATGCTTATCTTATAATATACATTTGCAGGAATAGTCATATATTACGTCTTCTTTACTGTGTGCTGTTTAATCCCTCAGCCCCTTTTTACCTAAAAGAACGATTTGAGTTTTTAAGTAACTCGCATGATCGTTCTCTCCGATCCAATGAAAACTTGTCCTCAAAATTCCCTCCCATTCCTCTTCCTTTTTTACTTACTCCTTCTCAGTCAAAGCTGCTCGGCTATGGAATTGTCTTCCCGTTAATATAAGATCGGCTCAGAGTCTTAATCGATTTAAATCCCTGCTAAAGGCACATTATTTATCTCTTTAAATTATTCTTTTACGTTCCTTCTCATTTCTTTTTTATTTATATATATATATATATATATATATATATATATATATATATATATATGTATGTATGTATTTATGTATATTTTTTAAGTATGAGTTTATATATATGTATATATTCGCTTAAATACTTATCTATGTAGATATATTTAAATAACTGATGTACACCGCCTACCTACTACACTTTAAGGTTGCCTGGAAGAGATCGCTTATAGCGATAAGGCCGCCTGCTGTACATTTTCTTCTATTTCTTTATGTTTCTTCTATTTATTTATTTTGTATTTTTGTGGTGTACAATAAAGCATATTATTATTATTATTTTTATTATATTTAACAACTGCGTATCTTTGTTAAGTATAAAGCTAGACCGAGTAACATTTTGTTTCGACTATATTAATGCAATTTAAGTAACTTGATGGGTATTTACCGATTTATATATTCTTTATTTTTATGCTTAATACATTTCTTTATTGTGTGACATATTTTGTAAATTGCACTGCATTGCACATTTTCAACTTTTGCACTTAATGAATACCCAAATTAGTAAGGAAATAAATAAAATATTGGTTTTTTATAAAATCATTTTTTATAGTTGTTGTATGTGCTATCAGTTTTCACGATAATATGGAATACGTTTACTGCTTACTATTGAACTGATTTGCTGTAGGTTATTAATGTTTGGTTTTATTGTAAGCTTTTTATAGCAGCTTCACGTTTTTGTTGAATACCAGAGTAACCTGGCGTTAAGAACTCCGTTCCCCACGCACCGCTTAATTTTTGAGATATTTTCCCTGTTGATAGGTGGAACTCCACGCCGCGTTTTTACTGAAATAGAAATTGGAAATAATCATCGTTTTCACCTAATATTTTTTCACAAATCTTTTTAAATATAACTATTTTTTTTAATTATACTTTCCTTTAAACACTTATTCTTGCATAACTAGAAATCGGAGCTTATGTATATAATGCAGTTTATTTTAAGTTGACTACATTCAGTGAAGCATTATCATCATCGGCTTACAAACAATTTATTGTTTTTACTGATTTTTTATTATATATTTTTTCAAAATTATAATTTTATATATGATTGTTTTTTACATTCTGCAGATACGGACGACCAAAGAGGGATATATCGACAATAATCCACATATTGAACGATTTGCTGTGCGCCGCGCCGCCCATCGCATTATCACAGGTTAATATTCTATATTTATACATACACTAACTTTGCACAGGTGTTTCAGGCCTGTGGTTAGTGACCTACTTTAATGATCATTGATGAGAAATAAAATAATAGGTCCCCGAGTATATGTTACACACGTTTTAATCGTGATATACATAGAAAAAATTATTTAAATACTTAGTGTTTTTTTTTGTAATAATCACACATGCGTTCAACAAAATACGCAATTGTAGTATACTATATGTTTTTCAGTACAAGAAAAACTCATCAAAACCTGTTTCACGTTTTTGCGAGTCTTAATTAGAAATATATAGCATAGATCATTTTAATAACTGTGTTATAAAAAGATGAAATAAATTAAATAATTTCGTTATTGCTAATCAAATTTGAGATTTTACTTAATTAAATACACAAAAAGAATCTGTCGCAAATGTAGGATACATTGAAAAAAATCGAGCAGCTAAATAATGGATAATTGCATAAAATGGATAATTGAATAGAACTAATGAATAGATGAGTTTTTTTATGAATTTAGTTTTTTATCAACACGCATCTACTCATTGTTTCAGTATAATGAAGAAGAACCTAATGTTTACACACTTTTAAAAATTAAAATATTCTCCAATGCTAATCAAGCAACAACAACAATTACACTTCCATAAAAATATATTAATACAAATAATGTTATATCAATTTCAGAAGGAAACCAAACACTCATGTTCAACAGTGACCCTAGAGGAGCCTCCCAAGTGTCCCACATGTCAGCCCTGCTCCTACGGTCAGTGTAACGGGCACACCAGCAAGCAAACCTGCGAGAAATCATGCACATGCCGACTCACCCCACCTACCGATTGCAAGAAGTGCAACATGGCGAAGACCCTTGCAATGGAGAACTCCAAAACTAAATGCAAGCTCGAACAATTAAGACTTGTGATGCAACAGAAGAAACAGAAACGTGAAGCTCGTAAATTAAAAACGTTACCGTATACCACTCCTCCTAAATCGTTGTCCCCGGACCAAGCGGCCATACAGGAGGAAATAGAAACTGTTGCTTAACACCAAATTATTACACGTTGCTAGTGCGCTTCAATAATAATCAAAATAAATATTATTATTAATAATTACTTAATAACACATTGTTTTGCTTCATTTTTTTTTCTATCTTTTGTATTCTTACCTGGATATTAATTGATGCATTGCATGTTTTGACAAGTAGTTTTTACTATGCATTGCATAATGGCGAACTAAGTTCTCTAAACCCTGTGAAGTTGATAATATGATCCCAATAAATGTATAATCATAATTTGCAATATAACAAAATGTCATTCCAATATTTACAATTCAGCGCACTAGCAACGTTCTCATTGTACTATCATTTTGAAGACAAGTACGATATAATCTAAATAAATCACCATATTTAATAGTTTTGGAAATTAGATGTAAATCTTAAGTGCTATTACGCATGTACAAATGAAAATAAATTAGCGAAATCCTAGCTGTAGTGTAACATAGGGACGGGGGCGAGGCGACGAGGGTATATGGAAGAATGAATGTAATATAATGCTCTGCAAAAGGGACGTTACGGAGCTCCGCAACCGTAAACGAAGTTATCGGATGTTAGAAATAAAAAGTACTCGTAAAGAAGTCCGATATAAAAGTTTCGTATAATTTCGGATATGGCCGCAGTCTAAATGAGACATGTTATGGAAGGATTATTACAGATATAACAAACAGCGAAACAGTTTACACCCTTACAACAATGTAAAAAATACCAACAATAAAATATTTAAAAAAAATCAAAATGTGTAATATCCATAACCGAAATTATGCGAAACTGAAGGATAATCTTAAATTGTTTTATATTTCAAACGAAACCGATACCGATATAGTTTTCTTAGTTCCATATCCAGATCCGAAATGTTACATCCGTAATGTCTCTGTTCTTCAATTGTCTATGTTTCAATGCCTACATGTTTTTAACATTTTGTGTGTTCATTTTTTATTTTTATTGAAAATGAGTGAAATTGTTTTTTAATTATTTACAGAAATAACAGTTTAATAGTGATCGTTTACATTTTTATGTGATACAGTTACTTAGGCTGTTAGATTCGTTCTTCCGTGTATGGCCGTTAGTATGGTAGCACTGCTATTGGTCGGGAAATGATTTTTTTTTGTTGTTATATTTTAGATTATATTTTATTTTATTGGGGCAGTCGACTTTTAGACACGTGTTTAGTTAATTTTGGAGATCGCTGTTGATGTACATTTTTGAAATTAGTTTAACGTTATTTGCCACGGATGTTTGGGGTCCACTTTCGACCATTTTTCTAACACGATTTTGACTCCCATGTTTCTTTAGGAAATAATTGGCACTGTTATCTTTAGTTTTGTTTATTTTCCATTTCAAAAAAATGTTGTTTGAATAAATGTTTTCCTCATTACACCTATTTTTTAGTTTCTTTTGGTTCTAACGACCCGATTAACATGAAATGCAATAAGAAAATATTCTAACAATCCTATGAGAATATACTATATTAGCGTTTACAAGCTTTGTACATAAGTAATTGATAGTGAAAATAGAGTTGCTTTTTATCTTATTTGTGGATAGAAATCTACTAATGTTTATCAATGTTTAATCAATGGATGTTGGGGGTAAAATACCTTTATTTTGGTAAAACTATGATATAGACTCGGCTACGCCAAAAATTTGACAGAAACTAAACTTACAATAGATGAAATTAATTAAATTTATTAAAATACTAAATGATATTTTTGTTATACAAAACATATTTTTATTATAATAAATATAACAAAAATTACTAACTGATCTTATTTTGGCATAATTGGGACTATATCTATAGAAAATTGTTAACCTTCATTTTTTCGCCGATGTACGAAGTGTGAGATAATTAAATAGGACTATTTGTTAAATCAGGTAATGCAATATATTTGTTAGAAATAGTTTGAAGATTGTTATAATAATTTTTGTTATTATAGGAAGAGATCTGTTGCTTATTAAGCGAATATGTTTTTTTTATTAACAAAAGTTTAGGTTATGATGATAATTCCTACTACGCAATATGAGACTTCTTACAAAAAATATATAACATTATATAGTCAAATCATTTCATTTACAAGTAACATTTAAAAAAATAAAGATTTTTTGGTTTATCAGATCTCTTCCCGAAATAATAATTTGTAGCGAAAAGTAATGACATAGTCTTCCGTGAAGTTTCATTTGGCAGAACAAATCCAACCTTGGCGTGGGACCAAGAGACAGGATAACAAGTTCGATATCAGGATTGTTAAAGCAATAAATGTTTCCTTACATTGCCGTTGAGTAACGCAAAGTGCCTATTGATGTGTAGTGAAATATACAAATAAGTGTCGTGCCATGTGTATTATTACTTATTAGATTCATTTTTAACTTTTATTATGTGGCACCTTCTTGCTTTGGTTCAGCTATTGTGTTGTCCACCAGCTGTCTGGAGTATCAAGATCTCAACCTTTGTATATATTTATAGAAGCCGATAGTAAAATGTTTGCTTTCGTTACCATGTTTCTCTACATTATTTATGAAATCTGTGGTTTTTGAACTATAACGGCTATAAGTTCACAGGGTTGCAAAAAAATGTAATTGTTTTTGTCCTTGTATTTTGCATGTCTAGTGAGGAGAATAAAGTTAAATACAGAAACCGACTTGTTTTATTGTTTCATTTAACATTAATAAATAACATTGTAGTAGCTGGTAGGTGTAGCTTCTAGCAGAGTTCAGTGGGTATAGTGGGTATATTCACTGAACTCTGATATGGCTGGTAGATTATGACTTTCCTACTTTGACTTATTATTAAAAAATTAAAAAGAAATTTAACAATGAGATAAATTAATGAAATTCTTTATTGTAGCAATGAAATTTTATTAATTGAGACTTTCAAATAAAAATAAAAGAGACCTATTTAACTGTGCATAGCTTAAAGTAGAAAATTTCCTGCAATTCTTAGACTAAGCAGATTACAAATAGGTTACAGGATTTTAAAAACAGATGGTTTCACTTATACTCTCAAAAACTAAAAAACTAAAGTACTCTCAAAAATTAAAAATATATATCTTAAACTTCTTAAAAATATTTTCATCAATTGTAGACAGTATTAGATGTGTAATATGATTTTTAAGGAATTGTAATGTGAGGAATAATAAAAATGGCATTTTTCTACAAAACATTTAATTTTGGACATGTGTAAGGTAAACTGTATAATTATCTATTGAACAAATCAACAACGATATTTGAAACAATTGTATTAAAATTTCACTTAAAACTCTAACGATATGAACTGGAATATATAATCTGTCAGGAAAAGCAATCTAACAAACTATTAGTGTGTTTTAAATTAACCAATACAACTTAAATATAACTTAAGCTTGTAAAAAAGCAATTTTTAAAAATTATAATCTGTGTGTGTGCCTTTCCAAGCTAGAAAGAGGAGATCTGGCGAGTCATTGTCTTACAATTGTACAATATTATTATAATAATAAGTGGACATTGAACATCTGAAGGTTTTTGAGTACAGTACGGTCAGCAAGTCGTGGCCGCCATGAAGTTAGATTTTCTGAAGTTTTGCGTACTGTTCACTTAGGAAGAAAATAAATCAAAAGTAAAAAAATATATATGTATGCGTAGCAATCTAGAGCTAGCTTAAGGGCGGCCACGACTTATAAAACGTACGACTTAACAGTAGAAAAATTGAAAAGAAACAGTCAAATCGAAAGCAGCATCAATACAAACCAATGTCATCATTAATACAGAAAATTTTATGAGAACATATAGTCTCGGCAGAAATGTAGCGTTGTGTTTAACAGGATTTTAAAGAAAAGTCTATACTTCACGTAAATTATTTTTTATTATATAAATTTCATCTCATATAAATAGCACATAACCCACACAACGGCGTTCAACGAAACGACTCAAACACTGAGAATAAAAGAAAATGAAATTCGATACGGCGCACTCCACACCTTACATTTTCAGTCATTTCGTTCAACGTGACATTTAAATTTAAGACGAAAACTCTTAATTTGACTACAAACGCCTAAACTCCTTGAAGAGTTTCATTCAACTCTATTTAACTACGTAAGTATAAGTTCACATGAGTGCAATACGAATGCTCGTCAGAACGAATAATGTAAAAAAAAACACTCACTTTGACGAGCACTCTCTATTTGTATTCTTATTAATATAAGATATTAGTAATTTTGTCACAAGAGCTTATAATTCAGAGCTAAATTAAAACAAACCAGTGACAAATCTCAGTTATGAAGACACCAACAATAAAAATAACACCACATATACCTCACAACTGTGCTAATACAGTGTAATATATACATTTACAATAAAGGCTGTAGTCAAATAGAGCGGCAGTCTTAGAATAAGAGAGTGCTCATGCCACCCATCTCGGCTTGTTCTTTAACAAATATTTCAAAGTACTGGTAAATGATAGTGACGGCTAATAAAATACCAGTTCCCGAGCCTATAGCTCCTAAGAAATCGGCTAAGACGGACAGGGCTCCAATACATAGACCTCCGAAGGCAGCTGCCGTTGGTATGTAACGGTTTAGCTCGTGGATCATTGAGTTGTCTCTGTGTCCACGCATCACCATTTGCTGCTCTTTCAGCTGTTTCGCTACCTGAGATTGAGATGTATGAATGAATTAATATATTTTTTTATATTACATTGTGAGAGTTTATGGTTATGTTAAGACAACAGGAACTATAAAAATAAAAGGAATCAATCATTAACCTTCTATTATTACGTCTAGGAGATCCTTGTGTAAGGCACATTATTATCCAGCTTCCACCTAAGTTTCCAGACATCTTTTTATGTGATGCTACTACTATACTATACTAATCCACTAATCACAATCATAAAGCTTACACTGAGATAATATACTGCGCCACGATGTATTCAACTTTATTTTAACTTATATGTGTTGAAATTAATTTACTGAAAAAACTTTATTGATATAAAAAAAATACTCACATCCTTAGCTGACGACCCTGACACATCGATCCAAGTCTTGGAGAAGAAAGCACATGAGCCCAACATGAATATAATATAGAGGACCGCGTGCACGGGGTCGTGGGCTATATGGGCCAGGGACTCGGGTGGGCTGAAGTAGTAGCATAGTCCACCGACTGGATAAGCACGAGCTGGACCACCGCCGCCAACATCTGCCCATACACCGAGGAGATTTACTAAGAAATTGCCACTGAATTTTACAGCTAACATCTGAAAAACAAAATGTTTAATTATTATTATGTATGTAAAAATTACTCAATATCCAATGTTCAAAGATATTATCTTAAATTATATGTTTGTTACTTTAAGAATGTACAATGTAGTTATTTTTTAAAAGATTTTATATAGAAAATACAAACAATAAAAGGAACATATTGTAAAATATTCATTCTTTAAACACGAAAAAAATAATTTCAAAATTAAGCTCAGTAATGTTACAATTAAAATTTTAAGTAGCTTGCGTAGATACTACATACTGATTTAATATCAACGATAATTACTAATTTTCCTTATTTTTATGTCAATTATGTAATATATTTACAATATACAATAATTATCACATTAGGGTAATAATGAGATAAATGATATTGAATGTTCAAGTTCTCAACGACAAAAACGAATTTAGCAGGTTTACAGTTAGGTCGACGGTATGTTAACTATCAAATATATTTCTTTACAAGACCAAATGACGTCACAATAAGAGAAGGTGCCATTCTTTGCATATCCTTCAAATTAGCTCGAAATTTGATAATAAAAATTTAAAAACATTTTTGTGGTATTGTCTCAAAAATATATACATAGTAGTTTACTTATAAAAAATGAACTGAGACATTTTTCAAAGTGTAATACTCTATTCTCACCTGAGAAATAACATAAAGATTGGAGACCAACGCAGATTGAAGAATAATAGGTATGTTTGAAGTGTAGAACAACTTGATTGGGTATGATGAGTATTGGCCGCGGTAACGGGCAGACTTGATAGGTAGGTCCACTCTGAAGCCCTGAAAATAAATAATAATTAATATGTTACAATTTTATTATTTGACTATTGTTTTCTTAGAAAAAATATTCCAGAGATCTTAGGAGTATCTTCTAAATATTTTTCTTTCTAAATGAATAAATTCTGATAACTAGTCTAATTGTTCTGATAACTAGTCTTCACTCTAAGATGAACAAAAAAAAAAAACAAAAAAGAAAGCTTATCTCACCTGGAAGTATATAACAATAGCAAAGACTAGAACAGTGGCTAGAAGGTTCATCAAGTTGGGCAGGTTCTGCCTGTAGAAGGCCTCTCGGAGAGCGCGTACTTTGTCAGGGCGGGTCGCGAGGAGATGGAACAGCGCTATCACTGCACCTTCGAATTCTGTGCCGCGACCTTTTTAAGGAGACAGTTTGTTTAATAGTCTTATCAAATCAAGATTATATTATGAGTTTTCCACATTATAAAAATCAATTCTTATGTACCTTTTTTTATTTTAGTAAATATAATGAAATTTTTGAAACATTTATTTGAGCTATTTTGGTATGAACAATATTTGAAAAAAAAAAGGGTCTCTTATATTACAAATATTCTAATTTAGATTATTTTAATTGCAAGCATTTTTAATTTCTTCAATAATCAAAGTAATTTTGATATTTTGTTTAGTGATGATATAATATCTTTATTGGTGTGAGAAATTTTCTTGTTTAGATTACAGCCTACTATATTTCCTATAGGTACTTTATTATTGTAGTTGTTTATTGGTACTGCTGATGGTACACTACAGTTTACTTACCAGTGTTAACGGTAGCAGGAGAAAATGCTTTCCAGACAATCGTTTCACAAATGTTTGTAGCGATGAAGAGAGAAATACCAGATCCAAGACCATAACCTAAAAAAATTGTACAATATAATTACAGTCAGATTGCGAAAAATCACTTAATGTGACATACATAATACAAATATACATATAAACAACTGTTTTAATGTCAATTAATCTCTAAGTCATCTATTAAAAATAAGCAAATTAACTTATATAATTATTTTACCTTTTTGTAGGAGCTCGTCAAGCAACAGGACAATCAAACCAGCGACAAACAGCTGAATAATAATAAGCAGACATACTCCAGCACCAATTTCACTTGGTTCTCCGTACATTCCAGTCATAACGTATACAATAGCTTGACCCACTGTTATCACCATGCCAAATACTGTTGACAAAAGAATAATAAGTTTATTAGTTCAAACTATAATATAGCTGCCGATCAAGCAATCAATCAAGAATCTAGTGTAAGGACACTGTTTATCTCTCACCACCCTGATTTGAAATGTTGATTTGTGGCACTCAATGCCGCACCATGACTTCCCAGGGCAAAGAAATGAAATTCAACACAATTTGTTAATTTAACCCGTAGCCGTTGCATTTGCAGCTTGTTGCTGTCCCACTACCATAATAATAGGTTATTGAATTTCCATTATATGACCTAACAATTAATAACATGAATAAACTTTATTTTGAGTATGTTAACAATTCAAAGAGAAAAGTATCTTATTTAAAGAACAATTTAGATGAGTTTGGATATTGGCTCAATGCCTAAATCATGAATATGAAAAAATTGGCAAATTGCCTTTAAATATTTTAATATTTTTTTTTCAATATTATATATACAAACAATTTTGTTTAAATTTATTTGTATTATGA
Source organism: Heliconius hermathena (assembly GCA_013403705.1). NCBI lineage: Eukaryota > Metazoa > Arthropoda > Insecta > Lepidoptera > Nymphalidae > Heliconius > Heliconius hermathena. Next base: position 20,805 of record JAAIXJ010001786.1, on the reverse strand, counting down.
TCTTAACAAATAAATTTTAAAAGGTTCATGTTTTTAGAATAGTTTAGTTGAGTCTTGCCACAGTGAAATATTTTTTCCCACAAGTGGAAATTGGGCCACAAGTGGAAACCACTAGCATATTTACAGGCAGATGGGCCTGTCCTCAAGTTATTTTCTTAAATGTATATTAATAGTAAACTTACATTTTTGAGCTCCATTAAACAATGCCCTATCCTTTGGAGTGTCACCAACTTCAATGATCTTAGCACCAGCAAGCAATTGCATGATAAGACCTGAGGTTACAATCGGAGAAATACCAAGTTCCATAAGGGTTCCTCTATTCGAAGCCAGGATCACTCGGATCCAGTAGAAAGGATCTGCACTGTCTGATGACATTATACCAAACAGTGGAATCTAAAATGTTTAAAATATATTAAACATCTCTTTATAAATTATGAATTATTGTATAATGTTATAAACATGTATATTTTATGATGGAGCATATTAAATGGTAAAAATGTAATATATTTAGAAAATTTAAAATATAGAATTCACTTAAGGTTATAAAGAAGTTCACTTAAGTTAATTAAGTTTACTTTGGTGTACTTTCACTAGATAAAAAGAAATAAATATTATGAAATACTTCTAAAGAAATGTATCTTTATTGGATAACTATATTTTTAACAAGTACACATTAAGCATATGGATAGGTTATAAATTAAACTTGATTGTGTGGCACAAATATTGCTTACCTGGCAGCATACTAAGAAAATAAATAATGTGATTGCTGTCCATAATACTTTTTCTCTGAATTGGATCTGAAAAATAAGAAACGCAATTTATATTTATTTAATTTTAATACAACATAATCAATGTACAGTTACTCTTGAAAGGAAATCATACAACTATAGGTTAGTAATACTTTCACTTATGTTGTAGCATTTTTTCAAAATTACTTTACAAAATCTAGTCACAAATTATTAAAGAAATGTTCTAATAAGAACATTTCTTTAATAATTTCTTGGTCTAATTTCTTGGTCTAAAGACAAGCGATAACTGCTGTTAATTTCGAGACTCACCTTTCTCTCCGGTTTCGCTATCTCCGGTAATATACTGCAAAACGGTTTTATAACTTCAAGGAATTTTACTGAAATAGAAAATATAGGGATTATTTTACACCTTTATTACATTATATGCAATAATTTAACTAAAAATATTCGGGTAAATGGAGAATACGTGTCTATTATTACATATATTCACTAATTTAAAGGATTAATATAAAAGATACTCACTTCCCATTTTGATTTACTGTGATATTACTATCCTAACTAAAATATCAACCGATTTATTCGAATGAAACCATTCAACTTTTGTTCAATAATAAGACTCCAACTGCACTTTTACAAAAATGAACCTGCGCAACGCCACCAACGAGCAATTCTCAAATGACACGTCCACAACGTCATGTCACGTGACCTGTGATGTTGGCGTGGAAAATGTTGTCATAATGTAAATCTTATTGAACATCGATAAATATTTCTTTCTTAAAATAATATTTTATTGTTTTGTATTGTTTTAAAACACCGTTTATATTACATATAAACACGTTAAAATATATTTTTTAAAATTAAGCAAGCCCAAAGTTTATCAATATTCTTTGTAATATCGCGCTTATACGCTTGTGAAGGTTTGTCAAGCTTCCGTAAACACCGATATGTAAACATCCCACAACATATATTGTCGTGGCTACTTGGCTAGTGATTGCTAGCTAGAGCTTGTCGCCGATCACTGTTGGTTTTTGAACACAGATCAAAGAGATCAAACGATTACGAGGTGTTTATACGTTTGGCATTCGAGTTTGTGAGCGCTTTCTCAACTTTCAAGCGTATAAAATAAATAAATCAGCTTCACGCTGTATCCCGCGCACAGCAGGGTAGGCAGAGGGAACCTTCTATAAGAAACTACGTATAAGAGTTTAATTTTAAGCTAGAAATGAATAATTATTTTAATTAAATTTGTGAATAATAATGATAATTATAAGATAAGTATACAATATATATAAGGATGTATAAATAAGCATAAAATATTTAATTTAAAATTTTATCTTAATATACTTATTTCTAAGCATAGATTTCTCTTATAATTTAGGAGAAAATATTAAAATAATCAGTTTTCAATCCCCGATATATACATATTTGTTGCTTTTATTAGGCAATTCAAATAAAATACATTGATTTTAATTTTTTATTTGGTTAATTTCATGGTATAGTATGGTTCTTTGATTATGGCGTTCCGAGTGTGCCAGTAGGTTAATTTCATTATTATTTTAATTTCTGATTTCATAGCTGTCACTTTTACAATGTTATGTCAAATGTCTTGTAGACAAAACCATGTGAATTTTGACATATAATTTGGGATAATGTTAATTATTGCAATAATATTGTAATATTTATTTTTCTTGTGATTTATATGTTTCATGTTTTAAAATGCAGCAAGCTCATCGTTCCGGTACCTTAAAACAGAGTAATAAAGCTCATAAATCTCGTCATCGATCAAAACGCGGTATTTCGGCTGCTGTTAAAGGTCAGGTTATATTAATATTATATATTTTCTGAGTATTTTTTGTAGTTACTTTATATTTAAAATTATATTACAGGCAAAGTGAATATAAAAGAAGTCGTCCGTCGTAATCGCCACATACTAAAAAAAGATGAACGGCGTCACCAAGCTTTGCAAATACGTAAAAACAAACGAGACGAAGTTTTGTCTAAGAAAAGAGCTATTGGACGGAATAGAAATCCTCCTTTCCTAGTTTGCGTTGTACCCCTGAATGTCCAACTTGATGTTCAGTCAGCATTAGTTATTCTAAAAACATGTTCAGAAGGAGCCACTGTGAGTCACTCACCAAATGGTATTTTACATCTAGCGTTAGTATTTATTTTTATTTTCTTTACCGTATATTTTGTCTATATTTGTAGTTTTATTTGTGACTTCATTAAGAAAGTACATATATGTTTTTTTCAGCTTACCAAACTTCAAGCAACGCTTTTCATTTGTATGCCCAGAAATAAATGATGAATTTAGTTTACTTGACACCCTGAAAATTGCTGATACAGTATTGTTTGTCAGCTCAGCTCTAGATGAACCAGTGGATGAGTGGGGAGAAAAAGCTTTGGCCCTGTCTATGGCACAGGGCATGCCAACTCCCATTGTAGTCGCTATGGACATAGAAGGAGTTCATCCTAAAAAAAGAACTACTGAAAAACAAAATGTGCAGAAACTAATTTCTAAATGGTTACCAGAGGAAAAAGTAATGCAACTAGACAAAAGTTCTGATGGTTTAAATGTTTTACGTCGTATTGGTAACCAGAAAAGAAATATTTTACACCATAGAGAAAAGAGACCTTACATGCTTGCTGAAAATATTGAGTATATGCCAAATGCTGATGATGATAGTGGGGTATTAAAAATAAGCGGCTACCTGAGAGGAATGCCTTTAAATGTTAATGGTTTAGTTCATATAAGTGGTTTAGGTGATTTCCAAATGGATAGGATAGATGGTCCAGAAGACCCACATCCTTTAAATTTAGGGAAAGAAAATATGAAATCAGATGCTATGGATGCAGAATTAACAAAAGTTTCTGTATTACATGTCGCAGATCCTGCTAAACAAGAGTCTCTTCAATCAGAAAATATCCCTGACCCAATGGATGCTGAACAAACTTGGCCTACTGATGAAGAAATTAAAGAGGCATACATAGATACCAAAAAAAGGGTTAAAAAAGTTCCTAAAGGTTGGTCCGATTATCAAGCTGCATGGATTGTAGAATCTGATGCTGAAAACTCTGAAGGATCTGATAATGAAAATGATGAAAATGATGACAATGAAGAATTTATGTCATGTGAAGAAGACAATTCAGATCAAGAAGCAAATGAGGAAAATGATTTTGAATCTGTGGCAGAGTCAGTAGTTGGTCCTACAGATGAAAAATATAATGATACTGTTGATGCCTTTGAAGAACATGAAATGCTTAAGAAACTAGCAGCAGCTAAAGAAGATCAGCAGTTCCCAGATGAAGTTGACACTCCCCAAGATATCCCAGCCAGGGAGCGATTTGTGAGGTATAGAGGCTTAGAGTCATTTAGAACATCGCCATGGGATCCTAAAGAAAATTTACCAGAGGAATATGCAAGAATATTTCAATTTGAAAATTATGAAAGGACCAGGAGGAGAGTGTTTAAAGAACTGGAAGAGAGCCTTGAATATATGGTAAGCTTCACACATGGCCTGCACACAGCAGAGGAGGCTGGCAGAATCAGGGAACCTAGTGTTAAGACATTCTGTTCCTATTAAAACACTTTCTTCCCCATTTACTGTTAAATTCTTGAGGTATTGCATGTAAAGTAGCGGACCTCAACGCCGTGGTTTTCGTCGTTACCAGAGCGAGCAAATGAAAATATTAAATATTTTTCTTCAAGTGGGAAATGAACCTACAACCTGTTGCGTTTGATTGTGCCCCTTCACCACAACTGGTTTCAAGTAAAGTATATGGTAAGATTTTGCTATAATTTTAAAATAATATATGAGATATTGAATATATTCTTATTATGCAAGAGTCCTTGTTACAATCTATTTTTTGTTGCTTGCATTTCTGCAGGGCTATTTTTTTTTAAATCCCTTATCCAAAGATTATTCCTTAGACTGATAATTTGGCAAGAGATGAGAGATATATATTAAATATTCAGATCTTTTTTTCTTGACAAGAAAATAACACATATAAATTGTTAAAATATATATATTAATAGCAACCTATCACTTATAATTCTTTTATTGTACTGCATTAGCCATAATATAATCAATATAAATTATGTTATCAATATAATTAATACATTCAAGAATTTTTTTTGAGAAAGTGCAAGCACTACATGGCTTGCGAGGATGAAATCGCGGCAAGGTTGACCCCCGCAGGTCTCTATTCTATGTTTGTGGCCGTAAAAGGAGCGTTGAATTATTTTAAATTTACATTTTCTCAAAAAGTATACGTTCAAATCACTTGCTATAAAAGCCAAAGCTTATTTTTATAAAATTTCATTGATGATGGAATAACCTTGCTTGCCAATTTTTAATGATTTTTTGCCATAAAATGCCTTATTGTGACTTATAAGAGATAGGTATATGGTATTGCGTACATTATTTAGTACTAATAAAGAGAACATTTCTTCCATACAATGTACTGAGATATTTTTTACTATTTTTGCAGTGCATGTGCTTAAAGCAATTCGATAGCGTTCATTATTATTGTTATTTCGTTATTTAATACTAACTAAGACTTACTCCATAGTGTTATATAGCCTATAGCACTCCTGAAGAACATAGCTTTCACACAAAACGTAATAAGTAAATCGGACCAGTCGATCCAGAGGTCTTAGCGTTTAAACAAATAAACAAACTCTTCCGCTTTATTATATTAGTATAGATTTAATATTTAAATAAATTGTAATTTCCTTCATAAATATTATTTATTTCCAGTATGGATCTTATATAACAATCCATGTGAAAGGAGTACGTCAAGATTTATGGAAAGTGTATAGCACCTCAAACCCTAACACACCAATCTCAGTGTTTGGTCTTTTACCTCATGAACACAAAATGTCCTTGATGAATGTAGTTCTGAAGAGGACAGGTGCTACAGATGAACCAATAAAAAGCAAGGAAAGATTGATATTCCAAGTAGGATATCGAAGATTCATCGTCAATCCGATCTTTAGTCAACACACTAATGGTACTAAGCATAAGGTAATTTTAAATTATTATTTAGTTTTTAAACATTTTTAAAGTGTTATTTTCCACATTTATAAAAGAAATAATACTTATTTTCTAAAAAAGTATTGTTATTAAGTTGGGAATAGTTATAAACAGGGTTGCATTATTATTTGTTTATTAATACTTTATACCATAAAAAATAATATACGAGTCATCGCCGTGGGACGTCGACTGTCTGTAAACGCGAACATTGTGGGTCCGATCCCCACTTGGGGCAATAAAGTATTTTCACTTCTTTGCCGTCGTAACAATACAAAGTACGGTGTTTAGTTTTTAGCATTAGCAACAAGCAATGTGATAATTGGAAGTATCTTAATATTAAGTTCCCTCTGTTTACCCACTTACATGCTGGATACAGCAGCAGCAGTTAAAAAAACTACACTTAACAGTAAAAAAAATAAACGAAAGAAAAACAATTTTCTGGTTTTGTGATTTTTTTCAGATCACCTTTTGGGTTAGTAAATTGATTTTAATCATTTATATTTTGTTTCAGTATGAAAGGTTCTTCCAACCGGCCTCAACCTGTGTGGCAACATTTTTTGCGCCCATACAATTCAGTCCGTCTACTGTATTATGTTTTAAAGTAAGTAAATAAAAAATAAATATCTCTCTCAAATTACTATTATTATCTAAAATGTCTGTATTGCATTTAAAATCAAAAGTATTTAATTTTTTTGCTTATAGTGTAGCATTTTTGTTGTTTCTTTTGAGGAAAGAGGAAATGAAATAAATAATTGCGCTGAGTGAGAATATGAGTCTCATATTAGAAATTCTGTTTTGTTTTTCTTATTTATGTGCCATATAAACTGTGGCTATAATTGATCTGACTTTATACAATTATATATATTTATATTACAGGAAAAGAAGAATACTAAATTACAATTAGTGGCATCAGGTGTGCTACTGTCGTGTAATCCTGACCGATTAGTTATTAAGAGAATAGTGCTCTCTGGTCACCCTTATAAGGTAATTTGATTTATTTTTTGTGGTTTACACTTTATCTCATTTAAAGTTTATTTTCATATCGCATATTAGTTTACACTGCCATATTAACTATATTTTTATAAATATATATTTTCTTACAGGTTCATGAGAAATCAGCAGTGATAAGATTTATGTTCTTTAACAGAGATGATGTAGTATATTTCAAACCTTGCAAACTAAGAACTAAATATGGAAGAACTGGGCATATCAAAGAACCGTTAGGTAAGTAGAAATTGAAATCTTTTATTTTCAGCTTTATTAATAAAATATTCATAATAAATGTATTTTTTTTATATTAAAGGTACTCATGGTCACATGAAGTGTGTGTTTGATGGTCAACTAAAATCTCAAGACACCGTCCTTCTAAACCTTTACAAGCGAATATTTCCGAAATGGACTTACGAAGATTGTATTGTTACTGATAGAAATGAAAGCGAAGTCATGATGGAATAAATATATAAGTTACAATAAAAACAATAATATAAAAAATTTACAGGAGTTTCATTTTATTAAGGAAGCAAGCATGTGCATGCTTGTAGCTTCGCCTCTTTGAATTTCACAGTTATTTATATAAATCTAAAGGGCTTTTGTGTCCTAATAACATTACCATTTTAAAGACACTTGATTCCATTTTCGGCTGCATTCTGAAGGACTTGAGGATTCGACACCAGAACGAAGAAACGAAAATATTAAATATTACATTTCCTCGAGGGGCTACAACCTGTCGCGCTTAGTCATTTTGTGCCGCTGCACTATGACTTATAGATTAAATCTAGTAAAGAATAACAGATCAAATTGAAAGTTTAACGTATGACAAAATCTTTTCTGGGCTTAAGAAAATAAAACCAGGGGTTACAGAAATAAAACTCATAATGATTTTCACATGTTTACTGACACATGAAGCGAACCTATATGATAGGAGTCCTGCTAGCCTACTGACTGATAATCTCTCGTGAAGGCAGTGCGCACTACTACGCGTAGTCACTTTGATTTCGCATAAAAGTTGAAAGTTTCGCAAAAAAACAGATGAACAATGAACAAAACGATTACATAACAATTCAAGTTGTAGCTATCTCTAAATATTTACGGTGCCAAATTAATAAACAAAAACATTTATTAAAATTAATAGCTATTATTTTATGTAGTTAAGGGTCATCCATTAATTCTATCAGTAATTACGTGATTGTTTTTAAAATAGCCTCAGTGTATAGCATATCCTTTTAATCTAAATAAATGTCTTTGATGCTCATATAAATTCAGTTAAGTATATAAATCAATTATTCGAGAATATTCTTTTTTTGTTAGACCATACTTACGACAATTTGTTAGTAATTGAACAATGCCCAAAACTTTTATGCCACCAAAGTGTTCAAACAAACTACATAAATATAAATAAATCAATTCATTTGCCTCGAACACTATACATGTTATTTCGACATTTGTTAGTACATTATTTCATTAACTTTAAAATGACTTAGTATTTTTTGTGAAAAAATAAACCTTAATAATAATGCAAGTCTTCTTCGTGTCCTCAAAAATATTCCTGCAAATGCCAAATAAACATTTATCAAAATTAATAGCCATTATTTAAAAAATTGACTTTAGCATACATATATTATCAACGCATAGTATATTCTTAAAACTTGTAATCGAAATTTACAACATAAATAGTATTACTAGTTGAGGCCGTAGTGGCGGCACAGCATCTGACTGAGTTTGAAACGCGAGAGTTGTGAGTTCGATTACCACTCGGGGTAAATACTTATTTTGATTTCGGTGCGTTGGTAACTAGGCAAAACGCGGTGTAGAATTTTGCCACTCAACGAGTAATGTTTCTGTTATATTTGGGATATGACCATGAAACAAAAAAAAATGTATACAGCACAAAGTTCATGACAATATTAAAAACAGTAAATATTATAATAAGTAATGGCTATACATTTGGATAAATGTTATTAATCCATAATATAATTTAAATATAATGAATGCACTTACAATTGTACTGTTAGGTGTTACAACAATTTTAATAAAGTCGAAAATCCAGAAAATATTTAGAGTCAAAATGTTAATTTAAAACTATTTGGTACTTTACACTAACAACGTAAAGAATAAAAATTAGTCACTATGACTGAAATTGTTTTGTTGACAAAAACAATATATTTGATTTTTAGAGTGATTCTGAACAACAGACAATTGTCAACATTATTAATAATTATTATAAAATAGATTTTTGATCACAATAAATATTCCATGATTTATTAATTAATTATTTGTAAAAAGGATGAGAAAATTGAAATTACAATAATTTTACATCAGGGTTGCCAGTAAAAAAGAAATTTTAAATGTTTAGCACATTTACAATGCAAAAACATTTCAGAAAATGAAATTTTCATAAATATTATTTATATAACTTCAAGATATATGTAAATCCAAATAAATTGCAGAGACACGCATTAACACTAATAAATTCACCAAAAACGCAAAGATCTATACATATCTTAAAGCAGAGTAGATATTTTTTTAGCTTCTTGCTATATTCCGAATATAGGTTAGACACTCACTGCCTAATTTTCAAGATGTTGCGTGTTCACTGACAGAAGTCAACGCTGCGCTTTTTCTTGTTACCAGGACGAAAATTTACAGCCAGACACGCGTGGTTGTGTGGTTGTGGGTTTCATTTCTACTCGGAAGATTAAATTATTTTAATTTCCCCCCTATAGTAACAAGACAAAGCGATGCTAATTTACGCATACTGAACACGCAACGTCTCGTAAATTGGGCCCTGTGTGGGGATACTAGGTTCCCTCTGGCCACCTTCCTATAAGCGAGATACAATGGGAACCTAAAAAAAATATAATCTAAGCAAGCAAGATCTGTAGATCTCCACGCTTCAAGCGTAGCCATCTCATTATATATAATTATTTTTAATTAAAATCTACTTTCAATCTACTGTAGAATAGAATTTTACAGAATATTTCTTTTAAATATTATATTTTTTTATCAAAGGCATGTTCTCACAGATTATATTACGACGGAGCAACAGAATGGTACGCCATATTGGGATCTCATTCTGTCAGTGTGGAAAGGTTTTTTAAACGTTATTTATCGGCGGCAGTTTTCATTTCTTTAACGTTGAATTAAGCTTTAGGTTTTTTATTGCGTCGCTTTTTCGCGTCTGCTTCGTTAGACTTTGACATTGACGCGTTTGGAGACACTCCAGATTTGCTGTACAAGTTATTGAGAAATTCTTCGAGATTAGGATCAGGCCTGAAACAAATTAATTAATGTTAAATATATATTATGTAGTGAATAACATAATACTATTTTGGGAAAATATAAGACTATTATAAAAGTCATACAAATCATTTCATACATACAAACTATTAATTGATTCAATAAATGTATTTTTTATAAAAAGTACACTTATTAAAAAATAATAAATAAATTGGAAAAGTTAATGGCATTAACATTAATTCATAACCATAATGTTGATAATAATTCAATACATGAATGTTAATTTAAAAAGAAATTATATTGAAATTTTCTATACAATTTCTTAAACCACATAAACCATTAAAATCTCCTAAATTTACATAATAGAAAAATAACAAAAAAAAAAAAAACTTTGTTTACCCGACAGTAGGTCGCTGCGCGTCGTTGGCGGCCGCCTTGTTGCCGAGCACGATGCGGTACTGAACCACGTGACAGTCCGGCCGCAGTTGTTTTAGATTTTTCTTCTATGTAAAAAAAATATAGAATATGATATTATTTTGTTGAATTATGGAAGAATGTATTTATTTCACGTTATAGAAGGTTGTGGGTTCTATTTTCACTAAAGGGAATGAAATATGTAATTAGATCGATTATCAGACAATTCGAAACTCAAGTTCGACACTGAATCAAAAACCAGCGGGGATTCAAAGTCAATAAGAACAGAGGAAATTGGCATGGCCTGACTGTAACAGTGTGTTATTCTAATCGCTATGTAGCAATGTTACGCTTTTTTTTTCTACAACTGCATAATTTTGAAGCCTACAACAGCAGCTCCTGGTTGGCGCAACATCCCATACATCAAGTCTCTAGCAGTTGTAAACGAAATGTCTAGTGGAAAATTAGTACCTATCACGTCGAGGGAACATTCCAAGGCCTCTTCGGTTAAAATGTCTCACATTTCTGTGATGTTATTTTTAAGACATGAAATTCCCACCATTTCCCAATTCAAAAAAAAATATATTTTCTATCCCACGACTTGTAGTTTTATTAAAGTTTTTTTAAAATACATATTTAATGTAGTCCGCTCAACTTAGCCCACCCCTTTATATAAGTAGTACATAAAATTATAGTAGAAAATTGGTAAATAAGTAATGACGTAGATTTTCAACTTGATATATATGAAATCTAACCTGACAACTGGCCCACTGCGTGATCTGGTACACGGCGCCGTCCATACACGCGTAGTACATCACCAGCAAACCCATCATACTGGACTCCGCCCAGATGTCACCCTGCGAGTATTTTATAAGCTTATATGAAATATGAAAGTTGGTACTTTAAGTATATTGAATGTTTAGATATTTCTACAACACTTATACTTCATAGGTACTTCAAGATACTTCGTTTCTGTTTTCGTCTATATTCAAGACTGAATGATTTGAATAATTCTAGTTTACCAAGGAATCAATAACATTTTACTTTTTTATACAAAATTATAGCTAGATTTTTTAAATTAATTTTACGTTTGTTACTAAATCACTTTTTCGCATGGATAAATATTTCTCATATAATTTTAAAATTATACGTTTATGCCGAAAATTTAAAATGAAAAAAATATTCCCATTGATTCAACGAAGGAAAAAAATACATTAGATTAAAGAAATATTTTCTTTTCTATGTTTATGTTTTTTATAATGTTCCACACACAGAACACTCCACGTACCTCCTTGGCGGAGTGTCGTATCTTGCACTGCGCGCAGTAGCGCGCGGCGTAGCAGGGCCGCTCCGTGGCCACGCGCTTGTGGCGCCGCCCGCAGTTCGTGCACCTGCAAACCGACAACATTTCCTGATAAAAAACGTCCCTCCATAGAAATCAGTCAAACACCTCACAATGACGATACATACCGTATAGTGTTAGCCGCGAACTCCATCTTGTCGTGCAGCTGTGCGAGCAGCACGCTGAGCTCCCCCCACGCCGCCTCCGCGTTGCGGGACTCCAGGCGGGCGCGCTCGTAGGCCTCGCGACGCTCCTGTTGTAAATACATTATATTTATGACTTATATTTTCTCCAGCTTCACACTTAGCACTACCCACACATAGCACGGTAGGTACAAGTAATTTGGTAACCTCATGTCCATTCCCCAATTCAACCATATTCCAGAGGTTTTGCGTATTGAGTGAACTAGTGCTACATTGACCCTACTCCATCAAATATATATAATAGATTCCATTAGCCAATATACCCTTGAGTTTAAATAAAATAGCAGAATATAAATTAAATTGATCTAATAATTACATAAAATAAATAAATAAATCAGCTTCACGCTGTATCCCACGCTGTAGCACACTGCAGGGTAGGCAGAGGGAACCCAAGTGCTAAGACACTCCGTTCCCCACTTTCCGCCGAATTTTAGAGGCGTGCTGAATGGCAGAACTCAACGCCGCGTTTTGCTTGACACCAAAGCGAAGAAATGGAAATATAAATTTCGCTTCGCTGTATAAAATCGTCGCTTTTACAGTTACACTTTGTGCCTCTGCGCCACGACCGGCCTCAATAATAATTACATCAAACACTTTTATCAAAATGATTAAACAATAATTATAATTATTGTTAATAATTATTAACAGTATTTAAATAAAAAATAATATCATTCTCACTGGTTCCCCAATAAGATCGAAGGCGTGTTGTAATATTTTAAAGGCCTCCTCTGCTCCAGGCTGTTGGTTCTTATCTGGATGAACTAGGAACGCCTGTCTGCGATAGTAGCGTTTTATCTCCTCATCTGTACACGATACACTTACGCCTAAGATGCTGGAAATTATAAAAAATGTATACAGGAATTAAGTCCCGAGTCCTAAAACCTCCATGGATCTTCAATACACTTTAATTAAAGTTAAACCGACCAGTCGCCGCAGTGGTTAGAACAGATCAAATACACTATGCTTTCTTAATGCTATACTACACATTCCGCTAACATAACTCAGGGTTATATATTTTTTTTTCAGCTTCACAATGTATGCATATTGCAAGATAAGCAGAGAAAACCTTTTTCCCAATTTCCGACGAATTTTCGATGCTTTGCGTGTTGACTAGTAGAACTGAACGCCGCGCTTTTTGCCTTAATATCAGAGCGAAGAAATTAAATATTAAAATATAAATAATCAGTATCAATCAATAAAGTTGTGGTTCCATTCTCAAGCTTCTGCTTCCCAAAGTGGGAATCGAACCCACAACCGTCGCGTTCAGTCACATGCTTATGCCCCTGCGCCACGATGGCATCTATACGATTATACCATATAAAATAATTTTAAAAGCAGAATTTGAACCTATACTACTTGCAAATAGTCCAATTGCTCAAGTTAATTAAGAATATTTATTTAAGTTACACTATGTTTAAATTTTTATGTACACATTATTAAATATTATATATTTATAACATTTCTTCTTTTTATATGAATAATACTTTTAAAAGTACTAAATGATTTAATAAATAGCAATCTCTCTTGCCAATTTGAAAAACTTAAAATTTTATGGAGCATGTATTTTATTTAATTTAATTTTAAAATACTAATACTATGTTTATAACGTTAAACTGCATAATTTAGAAAGTAAGTTGAGGTTTTTAATATTAGCAGTTATATAGAAAAAGTAAGAGTTGTAAAAAATAATATTCTATTGCAAATTTCAGACATAAAATGGTTCAAGTTTAGTTTGAAATTTGTTTAGTCATTCAAGGGATTTCAGATGATAGTAAAAAAATGATCTCAAATTAAACTGTTTCCAGTTTATTAGTTTTTTTGCAGAGGAAACCTAGTCAAGACATCCTGTTCTTGACTTTCTGTCCAAATTCAAGATGTTTTGTGTAAGAAGGCATAACTCACTGCTATACAAACTTAACAAAGGAAGGAAATGAAAATAACTCATTTCCCCTGAGTAGGGATTGAACATGCAAGTATTGTTTGTACAGTCCCACCCTGAGCCTCAATTTCTATAAATTTATATAATAACCTGTATGGATCCTTTCCTTTACAAGCAAGCAATCGTTTCATAGCTTCCTCCCCAGTAGCAGGCAGTGGTATATTCGAGTTAAGTTTTGTTTCATCATTGGCATCCGATTCAGTTTCTAATAAAATATAATAAAACCTAATATAAATGGAAATATTTGTATACATTTTTATGGTTTTGCTAATTTACACAACAAGTATTTAATTATATTAACTAGTTTATAATATAACTAAAATTTAATAATAATAAAATATATTTAAATTGTGTTTTCATAATTATAATCAAAGAGAACCTGGTATTAAGATACACCATCCACTGTTTTCCATTATAATTTGGGAACCAGTAGTTGAGAGGCAAAAGTCAATGCTGCACTTTGTCTATCTACACTAGAGCTGGGAAATAAAAATAATTAAAAGAAGTCCAACTTACAATCATAGCATTTGCAATTAGATGATTTACCACTGCATCAAAATGGCCTCAATTATTAGTATGATAATTATTCACAGCTAATAATTGTTTTCTAAAGGAAAACAGACTTACTCATAGAATAAATAGCACTAGATAAATGTATTTTTTCATAACAATGTAATTTTAAGTCAACCAACAAAGTGTATATTAGCAACAAAATAACAGAAAAAGAATATTTTTTTGTAACTATTATGACTATACTTCATTGTGTGATGAATATATCACTATTCATTTAATTAATAATTTGTTAAGTTAATATCTACAATACGAAAGCTGTACCTTTTTTAAACCATTTCAATTTTCTCCAAAAAGCAAACTGTGTGTGTCCAAATTTTCTATCAATGTACATCAAGTATTTATTTTGACTGAGTTTCGAGAGCCATTCCTTGCTACTGCGCAATACTGCTTGAGAACTTACATATGTTTGTGTAAACACTGATGTGCATCTGAAATTTCAAAATTATAATTCTTTTTTAGCTTCACTAGTTTTGTATCCTCCTATATAGCCCCTGTTAAATAGCATGTTTGGTAGAGGGAACATTATGTTACAACACTCTGAGATTTTTGAGACCTTGCATCCTCTTAACTGAGTGAGGAAATAAAAATACTTCATTTCTCCAACTGAGAATTGTATTGACAGCCATTCTGTTTACACTGAGACACTATCTCACTGTGCCACAACAGCCTTAATAATAATCTTTTTTAAGAAGCTAAAATATGCAAATAAAAAATAAATATAATTTAATAACAAAATATTCTGTAACCAAGAACACCAAGAATTCAATTTGATATGGTATTGATGTATTTTTTACCTAAGGTACACAAAATTGTATAATTCATATATTTTAAAATATTGTTTGTATTATGCATAAAATAAAAAATACATATTTTTTATGTAAATTATATTTTTTTCAGCTTTATGCTGTATCCTGCATATTGCAGCCTACCCAGCTGAGTGAACCAAGTGGTGAAAGTCGCCTTCATTCATTGTCTAAATTTAGGACATGGCATGTTGTGTAGCAGAATAGATTGTTTTTTCACTTGGCTCCTAACCTGCCATATGCAGGATATTGTGAAAATAAAAGAGAAAAGGGAAGACTTACAAATCAAATGAAAGATGGAGACTCATTCTACAAATATCAGAAAGCAAATAAAAAAACCATATTATAGCTTTCCATGATACTTCTATCCAATGTTCCAAATAATTTTGCACTAAGCCCATGTATCCAGGCTTGTTTTTTCTCAATTTATTTTGATTTACTTTTTTTTTATCTTGTAATGATTTAGAAATTTTATGATGATTCCTGTCTTTCTTTTTTCTAGCCTTTATACTATCATTTTGACTTTCTTGAAGTATAAATTGAGAATTTATTTCATCATCATCAAATTTAAAGTCATCATCATCCCCACTTTTGTCATCATCTTTAGGCTTTTCATGTTTCCTGTCACTCTTTGCAGATTTTTCTGATTCACTCTTTATGAATACAAATTGACTTTCATTATCTTGGTTGAAGTTTCCTTCTTCATTAGTTATATCGTCCAGTGATGACCATTTACGTGACATATTATTTCGTTTATTTTTAGATTTTTTTGTTGTTTTTTGATATTTTTCTGTATCATCTGTATTAACATCACCAGATTCACTTCCAGAAGATATAGTACTACTTTGAGGTTTCTTTTCATTTTTTAATTTTTCATCATTCATATGTTTCATATTGTTGGATGATTTCTCAAATTTATGTGTAGGTTTGTTGGGTGTTTTATTTTCTAAGTTATTATGAGCTTTAACTTTTTTAGTAGTATCTGATTGAGGATTTTTGGCATTTTTAGCTAATACATCTGAATAGCTTGGTCGCATTGGTCTAACTTCAGCCACTATCCTTTTTTTATTACTTGTGTCAGACAAAGGAACATTTTCATTTCTTTTTGGTGAATGCTCTGGTTTCACTTGAGCTATTACTGCTTCCACTGAAGATGTATTATTGGATATAGTTGGAGCATCTGGATGATTAAGGGGATAATTTTGACCAAATGGAGAATAAGTACCTGATGAGTTTGGTTCCCAATTACCAAGAACCTCTTTTAAAAAGTTAGAGGTGGGTGTATTTGATGTTTGATTTCCATTTTCTGGGTTATAAGAACTAGCTAGAATAGTAGCAGTTGATGGTGACACATGAACATTATTGTTTCCAGTAAATTCTTGATTTAATGTAAATAAATGAGATGGCTGCGATTGCAAAGGCACATCACACACATTTTGGTTATGATTAAACAGTTCATATTGACCAGACATAGGAAAAATCAATTGTTGGTTATTTTCATCATAAATTACTCTAACTACTTGTCCATTGCCTAAATTCAGCATAGCATTACCATAATTTTGACGGTTCATACGATTTACATTAGGCATGCTGTTAAAATTCATTTTATCGTCTTTATTTGGCATGCTGTCTCCACTTTGCATGTTAAAAGGCTTGCTAATATAAACATCATTGTTGAAATTAGATCTTCTATATATGTTTTCAGGTGAAACTCCTGAGTTGCCTGATATAGATGTTTGTTTAATCTCATTTATTCCACCAGGTGCACACTTTTCACCGGTTTCCGCATGATAATTCCATGTATTGTCATTAAATATTGGATCATCTTTTGACGACCTTGCCATTATGACAAATGCTATATTCGCACAAAGAAAAATTTATCTCAATATTCAGTATTAATTAAAGATTTAACATAGTTTTAGTTAATAGTTTGAATTTAAAAAATAAAATATGTAGCAATAATGTGTTTCAGAGATTTTTGACAATAAGTGCTATTTTCGTTGACATCCATTAGCCATAATTGACAATACAGATTAAATAGATCAATGCTATAGAACATGAGTACAGATAAAGTATATGAAACTATATCCTAGCTGTTACTGTACGGTACATTTAATAAATTTTTAGAAACTTAAACCTTTCTAAGGCTTTTTGAAAATTGAAAGTGTGATAAATATTCTTTATAATTTTTTACTTTTAATGTGCTTGAACTCGTTTTTTTTGTAAAACAAATATGTTTAAAGCTTTTTTTATTTAGCTTATAAAGCTATATTTACGTTTTATACTTAAATCATGACTTTGATAATATGATCATCGCTTCGAAGTGACCACTGAAAGCTAGCTGCTGCCGTATAACAGCGTCGTTACCAACATTGCATTGTGTACAGACAAACGTACAACTATGCTGACGTTTCGGCGTCTCATCATCATTGCAGTCAAGACACCGTTAACCCTATCCAGTGTGGCACATTACATCATTTCTCCAATTCTGCACAAGATCTGATGTCCCTTGCGGATATTCATCTGCGTAAGTCCTGGAATAATTTCTGGAACGAGTCAAAATCCCATAAAGGTAAGTATTATGTACTTATCCAACCTGATATTCCTAGGCGACCTTGGTTTTATTCTCAAAGGCTCATTGAACGGAGGATTATAACAACGATCTGTCGCTTGCGCCTTGGGCATGCTTCTACTCCTGTACATCTAGCCAAGATCAGGGTCAGGGACCACTCACTGTGTGAATGTGGCCTGGACGACGGCTCCCCTTCCCACATCCTTTTCTCTTGTCCTAAGTTAATTCGTCCTTTATATGATATCCTTCCTCATAAAGTCCCTCATCCTATATATGTTCAGTGTCTGTTGATGTTTGTGTTTAGTCCTTTATGTAAATTTTTATGTAAATATATTAAACATAACAAAATCAAACTTTAAATTAACACTCATGTAAAATAATATGTATTACTAACCTAATATACTGTGTACATACTGTAAATATGTGTTTGTTTTGTTTTAGGTAGAGGCTGTACTTTAACTGGACTTTTTTACATGTATTCTATAATTGTGTATAGTTATCTTTTTCTTTACCGGTCAATTTTCCTCGTGTGTTTTCCATACAACGTGACATTGGCGAAATGAAATGTGCTCAACTGGCACGCTCGAAACGCCATAATTTAAGAAATCCATCAATCAATCAATTACCGTTAACCCTGTTGCCGGCAGCATCATACAGCAGCAGGCATACGTTTTTACGCATCCATCTCGTATCTTCCATTTTACTGAACATGCTTTCCAAATATACCACTTCATTCACTTGTTCTAATATCTTACCGTTTACACTGATCTTGCATTCCGTCCTTACTTTATTTCTTTTAAATACCAGAACCTTTCTCTTAATTTATACGATAGATTTTCGAATAGAGAGAGCAGGTATAGATGTAGGAAGTAGGTACCTTTGCAAAGGTAGAGAGAGATTTTAATGAAAAGTAATTGCTATTAGTATGTAATGTAGGTAACATTTCTAACATATTTTTTTATAAGACAAACAATATCTGGTAGGCTTAAGTATCTAGGTAACTCGTACCTATACTTAAATTATCTTTATAATGTATCTAATCTAATAATATTTTTAAATATATAAGCTGAATCAGTGATATTTAACAATTCCGTTGACTCCATTGTAATGTTTACTATTCACAATTTTCTTCTCTTTTCTCTTTTTTTATAATATTTTTTTATTATGCTTAAGTATATTTCTATTTTCTACTCAATAATATTTAGTAGTAGTAAAAATACGTACGTACGTAAGTAAAAATACTCGCAATGAATGTATTTAAATAAACTTTCCACTTTACTCGTTTCAAAAGATTTAATGTTCTCATAATCTAGAACTCTTATTTGATCGTCATGATCGTCTCAAATTAAGTAAATGCAATGTAAACAGATATCGGCACGAAAATCAATGTGCTTGACGTAACTCAATTTATCATGACTAAATCTAGTTCTTACTCAACTATAAAGTAACACAGCCAATTTATAGCTCATAAAAAATACGAAACCACAAAAAAGCTTGAATTATGATTTTTTCTTTGGCTAACATTCTTTTAACATTTAATTTAAAATCAACTTCACGCTATATCCCGTATACAGCAGGGTAGGCAGAGGGAACCTAGTGTTAAGACACTCCGTTCCTCATTTTCCACTGATTTTTTCGAGTTAAGTGGTGGAACTCAACGCCTGGCCTTTGCTTTTGGTACTAAAGCGAAGAAATGAAATTTTAAGAAATAATAATTCATTTCCTCGTGTTGTGCCCTTGCGCCACGATGGCTTCATTACATTACATTTAATTAATAACTGTTCCGTGATGTATGAAGAGGTTGATGACAGTGGACGAGGCGAGAGAGGTGTGTAGAGACCGTAGCGTTATCTGCTCGGGATAAAACGTGAAGCTAAAAATGTAAATGTAATAACTTATAATTCTTTTATTTTCAATAAACATAAACATATACAAAAAAATGTAAGTTAATATGTGGTAATTAATAGGAAAAAAACGGAACACTGCGGAAAAACGTCGTAAATGAAAAGATATTAGAACAGGTGAATGAAGTGGTGTATTTTGGAAGTAAGTTTAACAGAGACAGAAGATATGAAATGGATGTGGAAAGCTGTATTGCTGTCGATAACAGAATTAACGTTGCCTTAGCTTTATTAATAAGACGACGAAACGTCAATATAGCTGCTTGTTTAGCCGTACACAAAGCAGTGCTGGTATTGAAAAGTTAGTTTTAAAAAATGATGGTAAAAGAAAGATGAATTTTGTGGAGATGCTATCTTTTCGTACGGAAACTATATGTGTTATCAGTTGAGCTCTCCGAATCCCCAATGAAGAGATACACAGAGTAGCAGGTACACTATCACAGTACGGTACGATGTCACGGTGAGAATGAAGAACTTTCTTAGTTGATTAGAGCACATCGAGATAATGAAAATGGCAGTGGACGAGGTGTAAGAGGTGTGTAGAGACCGTAACGTTTGGCGCTCCGTTATCAATGGCTAGGGCTACCCCCATAGGAATAAAGCGGGAAGCTAAAAAATAAGCAATCTATGTTTATATGTAGGAAAATAGATAGGCATTTAGGGGTAGGTTTGAAGCTTCAATTCGATTGTTTATTTAAAGAAAAATAGATAAGAATAGTAATGTATTAAGTAATTATTACGTATGTATTACCAAAGTATGAAAACAAAACTATAAATAAAATTACAATAAAATAATCACTAATGCATTGAGGTGTGTCTGGTCAGTATAAAAAGAAAATTTTAATACTGACCAGACACACCTCACGCAACCTCCCCCCACTCTGTTCCTATATCCAAGCTAAAAGAACAAAAAAAAATATTTCGTTCATTTTTCCACATTTTGTATGAAAGTCGACGGTACGGTACGGTACTGTACTGAAAATCTATAGGGTACTTCCAGTGGCGTAGCTAGGGTATTTGTTGCCTGGTGCGGCTTA
>JAAIXJ010000756.1:49771-91378 GCA_013403705.1 Heliconius hermathena | reverse complement strand
CCCAGCGCAATCGATTCAAATGGGGGGCTAAACCTTTTATTTTTTTTTTTAGTTCCGACGCATCGACTCGCGGGGTCTGGCACACTGGTATTTGTTAAACCAACAAACCAGTTGTTGAACCAACGAATACATACTACTTGCATACACACATATATACGCACATATATATAATATCACACACAAATGTAACATTATTGTATCTAAATATTTTACTTCCTTTATTATTATTACTATTTTTTGTCATGGTTTTTCAATTTTTTCTGATTTTTTCTTATATGTATAATTATTTGTTTTGTATTATGTACTTAAACTAGATATAACTTTTGAAACGACGCTTGTGAGGCGGGCGTTGATAACTGCGACACAGTTTCATACTACTGTAGTTATTATCGTCTTAAACTGTTTTTGTTATGCACGATTTTTTTTTAAATAAATAAATATTATTATATTATTATTATTATAATCTTCGTTCATTTCGCTCTCACGCGTATAAACTTCACAATGAGCATTTTTTTATATTAAAAGGTACTTCTAATTCACGTAATTTATTTACATTAACAGAGCTCAAATCACAATTTATTAAATTTATATTTTTGCAATAACATCTTATCTGGTAGAGTTCTCTGACAATAGTTAGTATTTTAGGGAAATGAGTTTTAATTTTATAAAATATTTTTAATTTGTCTAAAAATTCTTGACTTTGATTAGATATTAAGTTGAATAAATCTATGGCTGACTTTGAATTTAAATAACAACTTACGAATTTGGAAAAAAAGATAATAATTAAAATAACATATAATATCGTATACCTATAGATTTTATATTATAAAAACTTATTATATATTTATATAATTGAGGAGGCATATTTTAGTCAGTTTTTCAATTTTTATAAAAACTACCAACATTTTTAAAGTTAAAAAAATATTTTCTTAAATATATAAATTATAAAATAGTCTATGTATTCCACCTGAAAAACACAATATGGCGAAAAAATAATAAATAATACCACATTAGTTTCGATATTGTATAATACGTTTAATAGTAATTAAAAAAATAGTTATATTAAGGGATAATGCATACAATATAAAATAGTATATTCTATAGAGGAATTACACATTCTATTTATTCCTTCACAATAATATAGTTACGCACCTTCCGGCTTGTCGGCAACTCTCGGGCAGTCGGGCACGCTGTCGCCGAGCGGTCGGGGAGGGGCTTGGCGGGAAAGGAATGACGCGCGCTTATAATGTCAAATTCGGCGGGAAAATGTGTTGGTTGGAGCGAGCAGTACAGTGAGTTATAATTAACAATATAACAATTGTAAGAGATATAGCTGTTGAAGTGAATAAGTGTTTCAATATCTACTTTTTGCGTTTCAATATATAATATATTTTTATTAGAGATCACTCTATACTACGATGGCGGCTCTGTTCTAATTAATATGCACATTTTCTTTTAAAAACTAGTTATAGTGGCTTAACTCTAACAGTTAGACATATTTTGGTATCGAGAACTTTTATGTAACTCTGAATGTCCTCTATAAAACTGTAGTACATCACTATGCTCTATTATCAATAATTTCCAAAGCATACGCGATATAAGGTTTTTTTTAGTACTTTTTTCAGACGTCAATCGTCTAATAGTAAATAAAAGAATTTTACAAATCGGTCCAGTAGATTGGAAGCCTATTCAATTCATTCAAATAAAATAAAATATCAAATCCGTTGTCTTTATGACTCCCCTCACTCCGCAGAGTCACGCCGCTACACACCGCATAATTTTATGATTATAATATGATACATATTTTTTTAGATGGATATTTTAAAATTCATTATATCTTTTAAATGGAATATCTGAATAATTATTTTAATTATTTAAAAGTAATCCAGATATTGAAATTATCTTTTCTAAAATATCATTTAATAAGGATTAATACAGAGATATGAATAAAATGGTTTGATTATTTTCGACACTTTTATCAACTTATAAAATGTAAAAATGTAGTCACAAGTATTATTTGGCTTAGATTCTTGTAAGTTTTTGGAAAATATCGGATTCCTAAAGAAAATTGGCAAATACGAGCTGTATGACTGTTGCGTCTGGATCAATCTCAAAAGGCATTTTTTTCGGGTCGGGGATAAATCCATAATATAATAAAAACAAACTACGCATTTTATATATTTTCTTATAGACATTTCGGTATCAAACGTCCATGGTACGAGCCTAATTTTATTCGTTTTAACGTATTTTTAATACGTTAAAAAAAAGTTAAAATCAAAAATCCTGAATGCTCTGGGATGACCCAACTCCCGATTAAATAAAAAAAATCTTTATAACTTTTTAATGAGAAGGATCAACAAAATATATTCACATGGTATAAATAATAATCTTTATAGCAATGAAGTATTTTTGGTAATAATAATAATGCTTTTGCGGCAATTTGAATTTAAAATCGTGACCAGGCATTTTTTCTCATCACTCTGCGTGGAGGTAAAACGGTGGGTTCTTCCCTAAAATGCTTCAAGCCGGCAAATGTGGAGCATTCTACTAAACACCCAAGCCAAGGTGACGCTGTGCCGAGGACAGAGTGGCAGCGGGGAGTAATATGGTGTCATGAAGCACCCCAAGGCACCTGGGCCTGGGCGGACATCTTCTAAACAGAGCTCTAGGAGTGTCGACGAATATTTTTTCGGTACTAGTGGGACCAAAATGGTAAAAACAGAAATATCAACACAAAAGAAAAGAAAGCTAGAGCAAAAGAAATTAACAGGGAAAACCTGCTCACGAAGACGATATCGCAAAACGTCACAGACTCAACGAAAGGCGTGATCAGGACAATAGCGAAACATCTACTCAGCGACAATTAAAACTTGATAAAGCTAAACGAATATACCATCCGTCCGTATAGACTTTGGTAAAGACAGTGTTCACCTAATTCAGTCCAAATCTGTGCAATTTCCAGCAAAATATAGTCACGGAACCGCGTAACGAAGAATGTTGCCAATTGTATTATGTTGAGTTTGTACAGTACGAAAAATGCAAGTTACTACTTTCGACTACGCCATTATCTACTTAGGTTCGAAGCTCTTTGCTACTGGTCAAGCATACGTGGCCTTAAATAAGGTAAAATTATCAGGTCTCCTTATTGAAGAGCTGGACTGTTTGAAATCAAACAGCAAATGACCTTGCCACAATGATTCATTGAATGAGATAAACGGACTGAGAATATGATGAGATAAATAAAAGATAAAAAATAAAATAAAAGCAAAAAAAGCTTTTTTTTAGAAAAAGCTTTTATTTAAACGCTCTAAAAAGGAGAAAATATTCTTTTCTTTTAAATTTTCACTATCAATTTATAACCTTATTATACACAATTTATGTGATCATAAAAGATTGTCGCGCGATTTACTCGTGTAAATAAACCAGTACTGATTTAATTATGTAAAATCTGCTAATTTTAAATCAGTTTCACGCTGTATCCCGCACACAGCAGGGTAGGCAGAGCAGGGTAGTGATAAGACACTCCTTTCCCCACTTTCATCCGAGTTCTAAAGGCATTGCGTATTGAGTGGCGCAACTCAACGCCGCGCTTCGCGATGATCAATTTTTAATTAAATTGAAGTTTAAATTTCAATTTAATTAAATATTGATCATCGCGACAAGTTTAAATAAAAGCTTTTTCTAAAAAAGTTTTTTTTTTATTTTATTAAAATTTAGACATTCACGCAAAAAAAATATACACAAATATTACACATCGTGTTTTTACAAAACAATGTAATTGCAGTACAAGATGTAACTGATATCCCAAACAGTTTTGAAAATATTATTCAATAAATAATACCTTGGCTCGTGATGTGTCTAGTGGTTAGAATCGTTTATAGTTGAGATCGTGAAGAACCCAAAATCTTTTAAAGATTCAGAACAGTGTTAATAATTTTATATTATGCCATTAGAAGGTATCGCTTTAATAAGATCAAACACCACATCATACTTCTGGGTACATGTCAGACTCTTTTGCAGTTGCAGGAGTTCGACTCTGGAATGAATTACCCGAGCCTATTCGAAGAGCTCCCTCTCGTGAAATATTCAAACGCCGGGTAAAAGAATCCTTTTTCATAAACTCATAGTTATATATTTTTTATCTATCTACTCTTTTATTATTATTATTATTTATTTATATATATATTTATATAATGGTATGTTGTATATAGTTTATATTTTGTATATATACTCGTAATATTTATTATATATAATAATATATATTTATTTATAATGTGTATCATATGCATACACATAATATTATATTAGCATGTATATAATTATATCATATATTATAGTGTATTTATTACATATATATATGTATGTTGAATATTGTTTTTTTTTTTTTGTTTTTTTTTTTTTGCACACCTACACATTTTATTCTCCCACATGACTTAGGTTGGCTGGTAGAAAATGCTGTTTAGCGTTAAGCCCGCCTATTGTACATTTTTTGTATTAAATTTTGTGCAATAAAGATCTAAAAAAAAAAAAGATGTTTGCCATCAGAAGGTTATTTAGATAAATGGAAACTCGACAATATGTCGTTGTCATAACTCGAAGCTCGTCCGAAGAAAAGCCAAGAGTGCCGTTCTATCTTCCTCTCCATATAACAGCGAAATAGTTATAATAAAGGGAAGAAAGAGTAAGGACACCGCCCTGCCCCTACACCGTGAATTCCTACCAGACTGCGGCTGCAACAGTCTTATTGAACTCTCCGGGACGTTGGTGTGTGATCTTTCTAAAGGTACTTGTTACGCTTGTTTATATTGAGATTGTATTAGAATGGTGATTCGTGATGTTGATTGATTTGTGAGATCAATATAAGTCGTTGGGACGAACGCACTACCGCAAGGCGGCTGATATGTTAAATAAACGCACGGCGCACACCCCACAGTCGTGTCTCGAACCGTAGACGGTCACTACTATATACACCGGAGCTGGGACATAAAATAGCACCACACACTTACTAGTCGTATACCAAGTCGTAGAAGTGGTATACAATATGTCAATGACCAACGCCATACAAGTATAGCTTACGTACCGCAAGCGTACTGCGAGACGGCATCAGCCACGACATAGTTAATGTCGCTATAACAGTTCGCATAATCCCATCACGTCAGCCTTCGCGACGTCAAGCAATATTCAATATTATAATATTGGTCAAAGATCACTTTGATTCACAATATGTGTCGCCCCTACACATATATTGCCTTTATAAGAAATTCGATCCTAAAAGATGGTGCCATCATAGGCTTCGAATTATCATATTATATTTATTATACATTTGGTACGAGTCTTTATGTGCATCATATTTATTTGTACCGTAGTACTTAAGAGTTCGTCTCGACCGCTGCCTTCCAACCAACGCTAACGACTATATAAACGAAACGACAACGACGACGCAACACTCGGGACGACAATACATGAACTCGTCTCGATTAATATGGTATTAAAAATATATAGATTGTATTATTCATAATTAACTATTATATATTATTTATGTGTATTGCCATGCATATTTTATTTTATTTATTTAATTAAATTAAATAAAATTAAATCAGCTTCACGCTGTATCCCGCACACAGCAGGGTAGGCAGAGGGAACCTAGTGTTAAGACACTCCGTTCCCCACTTTCTGCCGAATTCTGGAGGCATTGCGTGTTGAGTGGCAGAACTCAACGCCGCGCTTAACCTCGACACCAGAGCGAAGAAATGGAAATATAAATTTAAATAAATATTTCATCTCCTCGAGTGGGGATCGAACCCACAACCAGTCGGTTTTACAGTCACACCTCGTGCTACTGCGCCACCACTGGGCTCAATTATTTAATTATTTTTAACTTAAATCCAAGTTACATACTGTTGTGTACTGCAAAACATTACATCTATGATTATAGATGAAATAAAGAAAAAATGTAAACTGCTATAGATACATTTGTGTAGTTTTCATTTCCCGTTTTAGGAAAAACGACTACTTATTAGGTATAGAGCTAGATCGTTTGTATAAATAAGTTGGATTATCTCCATTATTTATGTTTAATTGATTTCCTTAACAATTGTTATTTCCTGCCAATGCTTAATAATTGCTTTTTATTGCATTTTTTCTTCAACATGGTCTTATTAAGAAAGACTGTTGAATTAATGACAAGATTTTTTTTACTGAGTATACTGATTAATATTATAATAGTTGGCTTACATTTAAATATTTTAATTACTTATAAATTTAATACACCCAAATATTTCCATAGACCATTAAAAGTGTTCGCAAAGTTAAGAACCCCATATGTTACATTCAGTTGTAAAGTGATTCTAGGTACTACGTCTAAGCATTATTTTATTAGCATAAAAAATATCATTCAGGATACAAGCAAGGTCACTTACATTAACCATTTCATTAAAAGAACATGTACATATGTATTTTATATAATATATTAATATATATTAATATAATATTATAAAGAGGTAAGATATATAATATTATAAAGAGGTAAGATTTGTATTTTTGTATGTATGTATGTATGTATGTATGTATGTATGTATGTATGTATGTATGTATGTATGTATGTATGTATGTATGTATGTATGTATGTATGTATGTATGTATGTATGTATGTATGTATGTATGTATGTATGTATGTATGTATGTATGTATGTATGTATGTATGTATGTATGTATGTATGTATGTATGTATGTATGTATGTATGTATGTATGTATGTATGTATGTATGTATGTATGTATGTATGTATGTATGTATGTATGTATGTATGTATGTATGTATGTATGTATGTATGTATGTATGTATGTATGTATGTATGTATGTATGTATGTATGTATGTATGTATGTATGTATGTATGTATGTATGTATGTATGTATGTATGTATGTATGTATGTATGTATGTATGTATGTATGTATGTATGTATGTATGTATGTATGTATGTATGTATGTATGTATGTATGTATGTATGTATGTATGTATGTATGTATGTATGTATGTATGTATGTATGTATGTATGTATGTATGTATGTATGTATGTATGTATGTATGTATGTATGTATGTATGTATGTATGTATGTATGTATGTATGTATGTATGTATGTATGTATGTATGTATGTATGTATGTATGTATGTATGTATGTATGTATGTATGTATGTATGTATGTATGTATGTATGTATGTATGTATGTATGTATGTATGTATGTATGTATGTATGTATGTATGTATGTATGTATGTATGTATGTATGTATGTATGTATGTATGTATGTATGTATGTATGTATGTATGTATGTATGTATGTATGTATGTATGTATGTATGTATGTATGTATGTATGTATGTATGTATGTATGTATGTATGTATGTATGTATGTATGTATGTATGTATGTATGTATGTATGTATGTATGTATGTATGTATGTATGTATGTATGTATGTATGNATGCGAGGCTACTTTATAAAGTGCTCAGGGCCGGCACTATCACGTCGCGCTATTCTTACTGACTACCTGATAGGATATTTTTCGTGAGAGTGGAGAGTGTAGCAGCCAGTCGATCGCTGTCGTAATTCCCCAGGGCAGCATTTTGTCACCTGCCCTCTACGAATTATATACCGATGACATCCCAACGCACGGCCTTAAGTTGGGCCTCCCTGACTGAGTGTCTCAACTGGCTAAGCTTACCGCTCAGGTGATATTTGATCATCCTTCCAATCCCACCAAAAAACTCTCTCTGTATCTGGTCTAGGGCAGGTACACAGTCCTAGGGCCAAAGGGCCTCCTAACGATGCACCCATATTGATGGTTGCCGCTCGAGACTACGGTCAGACGGCCTTGATGCCGTTCCCCAGCGCCAGAAGAAAGGAGCTAGACGGGAGAATGCTTCAATGCTAGCTCTATAGTAAAGTAGGTTTAGAAGCAATTGCACGTATTTTGGAGCTCTTTAAATAATTATAATGTATTATTTCAGCGCAACATAGTTGGTTTCATCTTTCGTTTAAATATTTTTACATAAAAGAATAATAGGTAGACTACATACTACGTTGTTTATGATTTTTACCATTTAAGTATTCTGTTGTTTGTGTCGTTTGTTTAAGGAACGCAATTCAGTATATTAGGTAAATAATTCAGTAATTTAAGCGGGCGAAGCCGCGAGTGGGTCGCTAGTATCTTATAAGTTGCATTCTTCGCACAGGGAAAAAATATAGGGAGTTAGTTATAGCTATAAAAATAAAGAATAAATTATTATTATTTATTCAATATACGAGTATGATATGATAAAAAAATAATTCGTGCCCGTTTAATGTAATGTGTGTATGTTCGTGGGTTCAAATTGAAGTGTACACACACTCGATCCAATATTCTTTCTTATACGACGGAATCAATAATATTATAATATTGGCCGTATATTTATAACAATTTTATTGTAAGCAAACTCGAAAAAAAAGGAGGAGTTGTAGGTGAAAAAGACTTAAAAGCAATGAAATTTTGAAGGTCCATGCATGTTCACCCTATTAGTACCTGGCTTAGAATGACGCTAGTACCTTGATTTTAAGCTTTTCATAAAAAGTCATAGAGCTATATATATATAAAAGCTTTCACATCGAGGGAAAAGGTGTATGTACCCCACATACACCTTTTCCCTCGATGTGAAAGCTTTTCGCGTTCCGAAGAGTCATCGAGGGAGTACCAACTCCTTTTCTTTCGATGTGAAAGCTTTCTGTATGGAGGAGAGTCACTGGAGGGATTCATGCGCTTTGCCCTCTGCCTTTGCGCTTTGTGTAGATTAAGTAAGGGAAGATTAAGTAGAGTTTTGCAAGAATCCAGTGTAGTACGCAAGGCAATTAAGAAATAATTGGCGATTTGATATAATAATTTTGTCAACTGACAGACGAATGCCACCTGTCTATCCACGGACCACGGACTACTGCAAAGTGTTCTAAACGTCGGGTTTCCAAAAATGTATAATACTAAATATACGCGATTAATCTTTTTATATAGTTTAATTTATAATGTGTAATAGTCGTACAAATCAAAGATCTTACTAATAGCTTAACTAAATTATAAGATTTAATAAAATGCTTTACCAAAAGGTATTTTCTGTACAGTAGACAATTTTAATGTATTTATCTATCTGTGGTTTCAAATAACCGTTTTTTTAAGTGTTTATTTTAAAATTTAAATTTTAAAATTTGAACTGTCTGATAAAGGAGGTTGTGGAACAAAATATAATTTTTATTTTCGCAGTAAAGGAATTTACTCGGGAACAACCGCAGTTGTCGTGCGCGCGTACCTAGATAGATATATAATAACTAAACATTTATCTATTGAATACGACAATTTTTGCGAGCAAAATAAAATAAAATATCAAAAGATTTAAATTACGATGGATTTTATTTTATTGAGTGTACAGCAGATTGATTGATCTAATCCTGAATGCGAATAAGACAAAGGGTCTAACCATAGGTCGCTGGTACAGATCCGGTTCGAAGGACCAAGGGCACTGACCCCAACATGTGGTCCATTCGAGTCGGATTCATCATTCAAGCAACCCAGAAGCTGGTGGTCTAACTAATACCGGGATCACATCTTTCTTCCAGAACACTGGAAGCATATGACTCTTCGTACCGTCAACGCTTTATCGGAATCATATTATCCATTCGAGTCGTCAAGGGTACAAGGAGGACAAGCAAGGTAAACCAAAGGTCATCTCCGACCACATGGTTTCTGCATCGTCGTCAAGTTGTGTGTTCCGCCGGAGTGAACATTACACATTATGTTGCTGATATTCCCAGGCAAGGACAGCAACGCTTCAAGGGCAGGAAGTCAATATGTGTACCAGTCTTTAGACATACCTCCAAGAAGATATGATCATCCTGCATCAAGGATATCTACGAGAGATCGTTCTATATCCTATTTTCATACTAATTCTTTTCTTATTTCATACATTTTCATCTCATTCGTTTTCCAACATTTTATTATAGTGTAATCATCGCATTATACAAGGCGGAAGTGACAGCACCACTTTAAATGAAACCACAGTTTTAACTACTCTATAAAAGCCTAATACAATTATTATAATTTTTTTTTTCCCAAAAATGAAAAAGTGATTTTTTCAAACAAAATAAATAATAAAATTGTCGTTTTAAAATAAACCGCCATTTGTCAAGAACGACACACGCATACATAAACATCAAAGGGAATCCGTCGCATACACCTCATTCTGAAATCGATTCATAAGTATTGGCGGCAAAGTTCAAAGTTTTTTTTTTATGGAAAAGACAAGGCAAACGAGCGTTCGGGTCACCTAATGGTAAGTGATTACCACTGCCCACGACCCCGTGTAACACCAGAGGAGCTACAGGTGCATTGCCTGCCTGTAAGGTGAGCTGGGCGCCGGAGCCCGGCATTACCTGATGCGAAACGCAGTGGCATAAAGCCACTACTTCACGCCGGGTTCGAGTCTGCCCATGCGTGTTGCCTTTGCTGGCGACGTGACTCTTCCACACGTACTTTAGTCGCCTCTTACGACACCACCAGTACCAGGATGATTCTATTCTAGGCCGGGATCACACGGCACATAAGTTTAACCTTTAGTAGTATTTTTGTAGTAGTATGCGTTTACGTTATGCGCATCTTTGCCACTAGAAAATAACTGTAACTGCATCACATTAAATACATGTATGGATAAACATCGTGAAATGAAAAAAAAATCCTACATCTAAACTGTTTAGGTATCTTGATTAATTTCTTTAAGTATAGGTTTAAAATATTTTACCTTATATGCTGTTCCCGTAAAAGGAGCGCTGACACTTCTATCCTATATATCATTGTTAATATTATATTACATAATCGTTACTTATTTTATTATTATCAAAATAATATCGCATAACTATTTTTCATAATCATATTAAATTATTTTGACATTACATTCATCATCAAAGCTTGTTTGTTACAATTAATAAATTCCAAAACCTTGAAATAATAGCTTATATCATTCGTTTTTGACTCATAACATTATTTAAACAAGTTTTATATATATCATTTTACTAACTTATAATATTTTATTTACAGGTCGGTACTACGAAAATAAGTGTATGGTATTTTTATGCTTGGTATTTATATTCATTGAATATTTGATTTTATAATTTAGTTAATTAAAGCTTAAATGAAATAAATCTTGTTGCTTGTGTTGTGGTGCTTCTTGCTTTATTCAATAGAAGTAATAATTACAAAATAAAACTATAAGAATTACTACTTTATAAACTTTAATAATAGCATTTCTTAAATCCCGTCGTTCTCTCCTCCTCTTCTTCTCGTTCCGCTTAAGCCTGTTCAACTCAAATTGGACGATATCATTTTATGTCACAGCCCTGCACTGTGTATTGATATATCTTTACGAATAACTTTATTCTCCTTCAGCAAAAGACTAAATGGATGCGGTCACAGGAAGCACTCAAGGAAGAGGCACTTGCAGACATTCGCATCAGGAAAAGGGTGATCAGGTGTGCCTTTAATTCAATATGTCCCTTGCTGACATCAAATTTTGAAGACATCTCTTCAACGCGGAGAGGTGGGCATTGGTCCGCGCACCTTTAGAACGGGACGCGGCGAGGAAGCGGCGGCGGCGAATGCAGGCGACGGCCGGAACAACCGTAGCACTCGTCTAGTAGAGATGGAAAACTGGAGATGGATATGGAAAGGCGCTGCCGGTAACAGGGTTAACGGAGCCTTAACTGCATTGATGAGCCGGCGAAACGTCAGCACAGCTGCGCGTTTAGCTGACGCTGTTATACGACAGCGAAACGTGAGTATTACAGAAGATGAATAAAAGAAAGATGGATGCCGTGGAGATGTGATCTCTTCGTAGGATATGCGAAGTCAGCTTAACTGATTGAATCCGCAATAAAGAGATACAAAGAATGCCAGGTAATATCGTAATAAATGATGAAAAAATGGCAGAAAAGATTTATGATGGAAAAGTAAGTGGTAGGGGGAGACCTCGGCTGACCTTCCAAAACATATTATCAAAGATAGTGGAGGAAGGCCACGTAAAAAGCTTGAGGTTTCCCCCTCCGGGGGAAGGGCATGTAGGAAGAGGTTGATGACAGTGGACGAGGCGAAAGAGATATGTAGAGACTGTAGCGTTTGGCGCTCCTTTCTCTCTGACTAGGACCACCCGCTAGGGATAAAGCGTGGGTTTTATGTTAAGGTTTTTATCATTTTCATATTATAATTCTTAAGTGCAATACATACACACATTATATATTTACAACAAGAACGTAATTTAGTGTAATTAATTACTAATTCAGTAGTTTAAGCAGGTGAAGCAAGTCGCTAGTTAATTTATATAAGATCTAAAAAGCTAAGAAGTCAAGAAAGTTTGTGTATATATAAATCACTAGTAATGTTAGAGTCAGCGTCAAACATTACTTAAAGCAGAACGAGTGGGTAATAGAGATCACATTAGGCTAGAGCAAGACTGCTAACCCAGCTGATTAGATATAATAATACGAATAAAGGTAATAAAAGAGACGAACTGTGTCGCGGACCATTACACATTTCTGTGGGTGGTCAAAGAAGATTGAATAAGCCTTGTCTTGCTAAAACAAAATTTGTGTATAGCATGACAATTTCCAAAAATAATTTGCTCAAGGTAATCCGTCTCATTGAGCACCTTGGGTCATAAATTATTAGTTTTAAATGTGATGGTTCGGAAACCAATTATTTTAATTTCTTATGCACCTATATTAATTATACAGTGTTTTTGTCATCACCGCTATAAATGAAAGCGCAGTTTTAACTAGTCTGTAAAAGCTTAATACAATTAAAACAAAAGAAACTGCCAAAAATGAGAAAGGGATTATTTTAAACAAAATAAATAATAAAATTATCGTTGTAAAATAAAACGCCATTTGTTAAGAATGACACACAGATACTAACCTATCAAAGCGACAACATCACACACGCCTCATTCACGAAAAGAGTCGTAGATATTGGCGGTGAAGTTGAACATTGCTTTGGTTTATTATTTTTTAACGACAACGATTTTATCTAAGCTGCTACGATTCAGAATTTACGATTACATCTAGATCGGATTACTGTTTTTACGTAACGAATATATTTGAATAAATATTTAAGAAAAAAATTACATTCTCCTTGCTTTATTTAGAATAAAAATAATCTTTTTTTATTTCTGGTTCAAGTTAGTGCAACGTGCTAAAAATAATATGAAATACTAAGAAAAATTATTCTGGATTAAGCTCGAAAAAATGTTTTTTATTATTTTGTCATTACTTTATTATTTTCGCTGATATTAATTATTTATGAATAAACAACTAAATTGATTCCAGTCGTAGAGTCGCTCTGTTATCGACAGAGCAACAGACAGGCAAAGTGTTGTTGAGTTCCGCCACTCAACAAATCCTCGAAAATTCTACGGAAACTGGGAAATGGAATCTTTTAACACTAGACTCCGTCCCTACCCATTTACTTACGGGAAATAGCGTGAAGCTGAAAAAAAATTGAACACTACTAACATATTACTATAATAGAGTGGAAAGATACGTGAGGACGAACAAATTACTAATAAGGCTTAAAATATTTCCTCACGTAATCTTTGATTATACTAAATTGTAGGTTTCAAGAGCAAGCCTTGTCTGGACCTTAATCTCAACGATGCCGTGTACCGACACGTATAAATACATACGATATACGCTCCGGACGAGATTGTCCGCCGAAACCGCGTCGAACGCAAGGACCTAGCAAAAGCGTGCCTTTTTTTCTTTATATATAGTAAATCTAAAAAATATCTTAACATGGAAAATGCAGAATTATATCACAAAAATAATACTATACAAAAACAGGACGCCTTGCAGTCTTTACAAGAATATGCGCCGAAAATTAAATGGAAAAACGATGGGAACACAGTTTTAGATATTGGTAGCGGAGATGGATATGTTACAACAAATATACTAACAAAATTTTTACCCAGTAATTGTACTAGAGTAGTGGGAAGTGATAAAAGTGAAATAATGGTACGATTTGCAAACAAGCACCACGCGACCAACCTTATCAACTTTATCACCCTCGACATAGAGGATGACTTACCTGACGAGTTGCGAGGAAAGTTTGATCTCGTTTTCTCTAATTACGCCCTCCATTGGGCACCACAGCATGAGTGAGTACTTAAATAAGATTTATATTTTATAATACAATAATATACCTTAATTCAAAAATAATAAACACTGGCCTATAAAAGGTTCCATAGCAGCGACGAAAAATATACTTATATAATGACAGCCCACAAGGCTGCTCTCTCAATTTTTTGTGTAACATGACGCAGTTATGAGGAATGTATACAAAATGTACAAAAAGTAAATGTATTTGGAAAATAAATTCTGATTGTGAGTTTACAGTTTATAAAAGTTCATATGTATTGTGTTTAGATGACGCGGTGTTGTGAATATATTTTAATAATGTGTATGTACGTTACATTAATTTATAGTAGTTAGATGAACTTTCTCAAGAGTATATATAAAAAAATACATAAAATAGTCAGTATCAAATATATTTTATGAATTAAACTTAATATTATACTCAAAACAAATTATTATTTGTATACAATATATATAAATATATATATATATATATATATATATATATATATATATATATATATATATATATATATAAAAGAGAAAAAGACCAAGAATAGACCATTGTGGGACCCCCATGCTGATTATCGAACCAGGAGATTTCTTGCCATTCACATCAATCCTCTGAACTCTGTCAGCTAAATAAGAGGTCAGAAGGATTGAGTGCACGTCCTCTTATGCTATGCCTAAAAACTCATAGATTGGTATTTATTTCTTATCCATTTATCTCTACACAACAATAAAAACACCTGCACCTAGTACCGAACATATTTAAAAAATGGCACATATGACCGAACAATCCTAGAAAAAGTGACATCTGTCACAAACATATATACGATAATTACATAGAGGGAACCTGGGAACCTAATGTTAAGTCACTCCGTTCGTAATAAGACACTATCGTTCTCCACTTTATGTTAATCCCGAGTGCTCTTTTATGTTAATCTCGCATGCCTCGTGGGCCTACTCCTGACAGAAATTGCACTGAATCCAGTTCTCCTCATGATTTTCTAAGCAAACAACACTATATGCATCTATCAGCCAAGTCTTCGACATGTGTTTCTAAGACATTCTCATATTCTGACGAAAAAGTTTTCGTGAATCTTCCTAAGACGGGTTTCAACTTTATTTCTTTTACTTCTTTATGAGTTTAAGCTTGTCATATAATGTAGTGGTATACCATGTCTTGAAGCGGCTTCCCTTTTTAGTTATTACTTTTTCAATTGCAATTTTTAAATTTTCAGGGTTCAAGCGACTTTTCTTCACCCTCTCCATTATCTAAGATATGAGATCACCTGTAATAATAAAATAGGACATGCAACATTATTTATATTTAAATAATAGTGAAAAAAAATCGTTCGGTCATAGGGGAAAAAACAGTGTTCGGTCCTAGGGTCTCATAGAACGTAACTAAAATAATAATAACTATAAAAATACTTAAATAATACAGATTTTAAACAACTCACAGGCATAATTTTTGGTGAGTGACTCAAAGCGCTCTGAATTATAACTACAGATCTTAAGTAGCTCATCCAGGGAAGATATGTGCTCTGCAATTTGTCTCTGACTCTGTGTATTTGCAATTTCTCTCATTTTAATCAAAGCCTCATAAACCACGATACAGTACCATATTGTATGCTAGAACCCGCGATATTAAATCGCTTTCTGCAAAATGATTTTCTTGTTACAATTTTTATGAATTTATTTAGTCTAAATACTTCTATTGTATTTTTTATTATACAATGTTTCAAATAATGGTGCGCCGGTGAAACAATATTTTTTTTTATTAAAAACTTCCATTTAATATATATTATATTTTTTTATAAAATCTAAATACTTCTATTGTATTTTTTATTATACAATTGTTCAAATAATGGTGCCTCGGTGAAACAATAATTACTTATTTATTGCATTTTCAAAACACAAAGACTAAATAAATTATCTTACAAAAATTTTACTTTGTTTTATTTTTTTTTATTTGTTATTGTGGAATTCAGTTTCACTTTCCCCAAGTAAATAAAAAGAAATTAGGATTTTTAAAGACGAGAACAATGGAAAATTTTTTACTGAATTTGTTGGATTGCGATGAAAAATGTATGCAATGAGTGTTGAAGGTCGTACTATCGCGAAAGCTAAAGGAGTTAATAAAAGTGTAACTAAGAAATTAAATGTTAGTAACTAACTATAAGTCATGTTTATTTCAGAAAAAAAAAATACAGCTTGCTAAACCGTATAGATTTAGAAGTATCAAACATATTATATTTACACAAAAAATAGACTCTCTGAACGAATTTTTTCAAAAACTTCCAAAGAAGAAAAAGACAAAACTGCGTTTCGTTATATAAAAACTGAGATATTTGAATTGAAAAACTGGTTAATATCACCGTAGGAGCACTGCAAACATGTGACCATGGACTACTGCAAAGTGTTCGAAACGTCGGGTTTCCAAAATGTAAAATCTTAAATATACGCGATTAGTCCAGTTAAAATAGTTTTATTTAAAATGATATACTCTACTCTGTTTGATGCAGACGAATTTATGGTTTTTATGTTTCAGGAAAGCATTCACAAATATATACAATCTATTGACGAGTGGTGGTACTTGTCTACTAATATTCTTAGGACATGTACCCGTGTATACTATTTATAGAGCTTTAGCTCGCCAAAAAAAATGGAATAATTGGCTGAGAGACGTTGAACATTTCGTATCACCATACCATGATTGTAAGGTGATTAAAAAAATTAAACATTATTTCACAAATATAATTTCCTAATTTTTACATTGCTTTTTTATTTTTTTTATTTTATAGGACCCTGAAGAAGTAATTAAGAAAATGATGACATCTATTGGATTTAACAATGTTGATGTGCGTTGTACTGAAAAATCGTTTACATTCATCGGCATAGATGCTATTAAAAGTAAGTGAATGAATATCTCGAATATAAATGTTGCAGAAAGTCATTGTATCCTCCATTTTTCGCTAATTTTTGAGATGATAAATTCTGTGTTTTAAAAAAATGTAAACAAAAAAATACTGTTTCTTGACCTTTTATGTTTTTTTTATTTCTATTAAATTTGGTCCAGATTTGCTCATATCTTAAAATATAAAAAAATTAATATAACAAAAATAAAATATTCAGAAAACAACTTTACATTTCACAAAACAAGAAACTTAATAAAATCAATAAAAGTAATAACGGAATCACAATAGTACTGTCTTATGAACTTATGAATTATAAAAATGGAGGATATAATCTGGTGAATAGAAACATTTTTATATTTGAAATTTGATTTTTACGACGTTCCTGACATAAAATATCAAAACAAGTAATTTTTTGATAATTATGTTCGTTTCTTTTCACTTCAAATTTTACATTGTACAAAATTTGAAACTATAATTATAAAAATCATCAACGAAATCGATAAATTTGAATCATAATTATTATCAAGTAATAAATTCTATAGACAACGTTCGGTAATTTGCTGACATTCGTAAATCTATGATATTATCTTTTTACTTAATATATTATATTCATCTTTATCAATCGTGATCTATAAAATAACTTTTTTTGATTTGTGTACATTTAATCTCATATTAAGGTTTAAGTGGCCACCATGGCGCAGTGGCACATTTCCTTGCTCTGGTAACAAGATAAGCGCAACATTGAGTACCGCTTCTTAACACGTAATATATCTCGAAAATTGAGCAAAAAATTGGGAAGGAAGTTTCTTAAAAATAATGCGTGACGCTAAAAAAAGATCTATTATACATTCCTATATATACATAATTTAAAATTGTTACTTAGCAAGTACACTGCGATGCAATCATCAATTGACATTATATTAAAACTTTCTTAAAAAGATATTTTTTAAAAAATATGTATTTGTACAATAATTATTTTTCTGGTAATCAGATTTCATAGCAGCAATCGATTCGTTTAAAATACCGCAGGAACTGATGGAAGATTTCCAAGAAGACTATTTGAAAGCTATCAAAGATTTGAAACTCATAGACTACGTATACTATAATGAAGAAGGTTCAATCAGAACGAGAAAAAACTATCGGCTTATCACGATACTTGCCGAAAAATAACTAGTAGAAAATGTTAAAGAATATGACATTACTTATTTTTTGTTCACCTCAAAATGTCTGATAGTATGATGTAAATAAAATAATGCATACTACTAGTGAAAAGTTTAGAAATAGAGCTGCCTCCTCCACCCTGTATATAGTTTCATATGAATAAAATTTAAGTATGTATAGTTTTAAATAATACTATTATAGACTATATTACACAAGACACACACAATATAAAAAGTCAAAAAACTACATTATTAGTTATTAGCGAAACAACAATAAAACGAATACATTTTTGCTATATGTGGCTAACTAATATAACGTTGTATTGCTAGTGAAAGATTGCTAAAAAAAAGCCTTTTTATAATTTTTTTTCTCTAGTTTCACCGGTGTACCTCTGTATGTAATCAAGTCTTAGATTCAAGACTTGATTATATGCATAGTAATCTATGTAATCTATGTATGTACAAGTAATAAAAAAGTTAAAGTTAAAATGATACTTATAAAAATATTTTTGCACAATCCTGTAATATGAGTATCAAGATGTCTTAAATTTTCAGAAAACGTTTATTACATAATAGATAAAAACTTATATAATTTTGTTTTCTACGTAGTA
Source organism: Heliconius hermathena (assembly GCA_013403705.1). Lineage (NCBI taxonomy): Eukaryota > Metazoa > Arthropoda > Insecta > Lepidoptera > Nymphalidae > Heliconius > Heliconius hermathena. The sequence goes on along the minus strand of JAAIXJ010000756.1, from coordinate 72,490 downwards.
CCATTGACTAGTTTAAACTAGTAAATAAAAAAAAATAGAAAAGCAAACTAAATAGGTTTTACTATTATCAAGAATAATACTAAAGAATTACACTTGTGACACTTGCAAAAAAATACAAAATCTAATAGCCTGACCTCATTGAAATTCTACAAAACTTTTGAGTCGATTCACTTGGTTAAAGAATGGGTGGTGGTTTTTTTTTAGTTTTTAAATATGAAATAGATTTGTTATCTTTCTAATATAATATATTTATATATAATTCTTTTTTTAGTCCTAATAGAATATTATGTTATATAAACATATTACCAGGTTTCGTATACATTTGGATATAGTAAATACATATGTTCAAAATATAACTAATGCAAATTAGAATATGTGAATTAAGGTGTAATGGTAATTAATTTTTTAATTATTTTTTTATTTTATAACAAATAGTTAATAAAAATAATTTTATAATTTATTGACCAATATTTATTATAAATGTATGTGATCCTGCATTAAACGATTTTTTATCTAAGATGTATGTAATACTAAAACACCGTTCAAGAAATACCGGGCCGGTAACCAAAACAGACTATTTGTTTCTGTTTTTTATATAAAATGGACCGGAATCAGAAAAGATACTATTGCAAAAGTGTAAAAATAAATTTTATGAATTGTAAAACTTTGTTATTTATTAACATATAGTTAAATGTTAAATAAAACGAGGCCGGTCGTGGCGCAGCGGCACGAGGTGTGACTGCAAAACCGACTGGTTGTGGGTTCGATCCCCACTCGAGGAGATGAAATATTTACTTAAATTTATATTTCCATTTCTTCGCTCTGGTGTCGAGGTTAAGCGCGGCGTTGAGTTCTGCCACTCAACACGCAATGCCTCCAGAATTCGGCAGAAAGTGGGGAACGGAGTGTCTTAACACTAGGTTCCCTCTGCCTACCCTGCTGTGTGCGGGATACAGCGTGAACCCAATTTATTTTTTTTTTAATTTTAAATAAAACGTCGTTCTCGGCAAGAGAATAGAAAATTTCTATGGGTGTCCAGTACTGTATTCACTCGGGATAAAATTAAAGCTCTAAATTCCACTCTACATTTTTTTACGTATAGGCCTTATTACATTTACCAGTAAGTAATGTACTTCAAGGTTATAGGACTATACTTTGCCTTATTACCAGTACAAATGAAGTAAAAAATCCAAAAAATGGAAAACATATATAAAACAAGATAACAAGGACAAGCTTATAATGTAGTTCATTCAAGCTCATTTCACTTAACTTTTGTAATCTTTTTCATTTGTGGTACCCGTTAACCTATTGGTAATTAGTACGGAACCCTCAGTGGGCAAATCCAACTCGCACTTAAGCAGTTTCTTATTTGTGAAAATGCTAAATGCACTAACGAATTTGACGAATATGCTACGAATTCCATCCAACAAAGAATAGCAACTATTTAGCAATAAATTACAAGTGCCTACGAATCTAATACAATAAATCAGCTTCACGTTGTTGTACCGAAAACAGCAGGGTAGGTAGAGGAAACCTAGTGTTAAGACATGCCGTTCCCCACTTACCGCTGAAGTTTAGAGGCATTGCGTGTTAAGTGGCGGGACTCTACGCCGCGCTTTGCCTCGACACCAGAGCGAAAAAATGAAAATATCAATTTAAATAAATATTTCATTTCCTCGAATGAGGATTGAACCCACAACCAGTCGTGTTAACAGTCACAGTTTGTGCCCCTGTGCCACCACTGGCCTCCTAAATAACATAATAAGTAGTCACACGCTTATGCCACTGCGTCACGAGTGTGATAAGTAAGATTATAAAGTATTAGATACTACAGCAGGTTGATTGCGGCCTCCGATTCTCCTCCTTCCTTTGTATATCTGAGTAAAAATGCGTATTTAAATGCAAATAACCGATATCTAAATATAAAAGTAAAGTTTTATAAAGAAAAATGTAACAAAATATATTATCGTTAGTTAAGTTAGCTAAACTTATTTATGTTGTTAGCAGTAGTAAGTTGTAAAAAGCGTATAAAAATTTCGACGTGGCTTGATGAGAACGTATGGCTTAGTGGTCAGAGCGCCTGGACGGTTTCCAGGAGGCGCGGGTTCGAGTCGCTACGATCAAATTTTTATACTTTTTCTAAATAAGTATTTTTCTTTTCTAAGTATGGAATAACACTTTAAAAATATTCAAAAATATTTAAAAAATAGCATTCCCTCTTGCCAGACGATAATTCTTAGTAATTATCTTTGGGTAGCGGAAATTTGTAAAAATCTCCCTACAGAGATGCTAACAACATAAATAAGTTGTAACAAGCGTATAAAATTTTCGACGTATTATACCTTGATGAGAATGTATGGCTTAGTCACTAAAACCGACCAGGCGCTCTGACCACTAAGGCTTAGTGGTCAGAGCGCTTGGTTTCCGGGAGGCGCGGGTTCGTGTCCCACTACGTTCAAATTTTTATACGTTTTCTAAACAAGTATAATAAATAATAAATAAAAAAGCCTTTTATTGACCATTGCCCCAATTACAAACTTAATGCTAATTTATAATAATTATTTACATATTTACTTATTCTAAATGCTCTTATCTCTTACTAGTTCTTAACTAATTATATAAAATTAAAATTAAATTAAATCAGCTTCACGCTGTATCTCGAGTGGGGATCGAACCCACGACCAGTCGATTTTGCAGTCACACCTCGTGCCGCTGCGCAACGACTGGCCTCAACTAATTATATGCTACTAATTATATGCTACATTTTGTATTTTTATTATTATTACTAGCGACCTGCTCGCGGCTTCGCCCGCTTAAACCACAGAATTATTTACTTAATACACTCAATTATGTTCGTGTTTTAATATACCTATAATGTATGTTTGCAACGCATTTAAGATTACTAATGTCAAAATTATTGAAACCTTAGGTCGCATTTTCGTACCTCCCATAATCTTCAATTGAATGTTTGAAATAAAAATACAACTTATCGATGCTTACAATAAAATCCTAACTCTTCGGTGTCTGTACATAGAAGATATATTAGAAAATATGTTATTACGGACATTTAACAATGTAGTAGAACTTGGTCAGTTTGTCTGTTTGTCTAAGCGTTTGTAAAAATCTCAGAAACGGCTTAACCGATTTACAAAAAGTTAAAACCAGACCCACGCTGTATCGCTCCTATAGCAGGGTAGACAGAGGGGACTTAGTGTTAAGATACTGCGTATGATATGTGACTGATGTGCGAAACGAAAATATTATTAAATTATAATACAATCCTCCAAGTGGGGGTCGAACCCATAACGTCATGTTACAGTCACAACTTTACGTTACTATACCGGGTTTATACCATATTTATACCGGGTGGAAGCGTCAGCGGTCCTTTTACGGGAACAGTATATAGAGTAAAATATTTAAGACGTAGGATTTTTTATTTCACGATGTTTATTTATACCTGTATTTAGTGTGACGCAGTTACGCATAGATACCAATAACGTAAACACACACTACTACAAAAATACTACTAAAACCAAACGTTGCCGCCAATACCTACAACTCGATTTCGGAATGAGGCGTATGCGGCGGTTTCCCCTTGATAGGTTTATGTGACAATTTTATAATTTATTTTGTTTGAAAAAAAAACTTTTTCATTTTTGGGATTTTTTTAATTGTATTAGGCTTTTATAGAGTAGTTAAAACTATGGTTTCATTTAAAGTGGTGCTGATAAAAAATATTTATAGTGATTTTTTGGTGAATAGATACCAATAGTTATTACAACACTTGCAAAGAAAGCATATTTTATGCATTTTTTTAATTCTTATACCTTTTGAAAAACTGCCAACATTCTTATAGTTAATAAATTATTTTTTTCAAATTAAAAATAGTCTATGTTTTTCATCATAATAGCGCAAAAATATTGAAAATGTTCAAAATTACACTACAATACCACATTAGTAGTAGTGCACTGTTTAAACCTGTTTTTTTATTTTATAATGTAAAATAATATATTCTGTAGAGGAATCACATATCCTTTTTATTCTTTAACTATAATACGTAAATATATTTTTTAGAGGTTACTCTGTACTAAGATGGCAGCTCTGTTCCCGCATTTACGACCCTGATATATCGATATAAATAATAGAAATATAAATCGTTGAAAAGAAAAGAAGAAACGCAATTACATTGCATTTTTTCTTGTTTTCATACTTGAAACGTATTAATAAATTTACATACAATTCATTTGTTTTGAATATAACATTAAATTTAATTCATAAAATATATTTGGTACTTCCTTAACGTGATTATTTCATGTATTTTTTATATACAAAGTCTTGATTAAGTTCTCTTGTGAAATATATCTACTGTAAATGAATGTTACGTACCTACGTGCCAATGATTAAAATGTATTGACATCACCACGTGATCCTTCTTAACACAATATAATTTATAGTCTATGAACTCACAATCAAAATTTACTTTCCAAATACATATACTTTTTATTGTAGGCATCGCCATTTGAGCTAGTCCCGACAAATATACCTACTTTATTATTTTTGTTTATGTCACCAACGTTGACACTTATATAAAAAAATATTAATTGTACTTATTTTTTCAGCTTCACGCTGTATCCCTCACCAATATTTCATTTCCTCTAGTGGGAATCGAACCCACAACCATTTCACAGTCACAATTTGTGACCCGGCGCGACGACTGGTGGCGCGATTTACTTTCTTCTTTAAAATTGTGGTTAAATAAAATAATCGTAATTTGATTATGTCAGATTTTTACTAACCGACTTCTGTAAAAGGAGGAGTTTATCAATTCGACTGTATTTTTTATACTTGTTAACTCAGAACTTTTGACTGAGTGAACCGATTTTGATGATTCTTTTTATATTTGAAAGCTATTGCGTCCTGTGTAGCCCTATTTTAATTTAGTTTCTTTCTGATAATGGTAGCTATGAGAAAATCACATAAGTCTTAAATTTGCATTAGGTGTGCGACAAATGGACGAATAGCTCAGTATCAACTCTATTCTTTTTTTATTGGAAAGGGTATATATAAAGGGTAGTTTGGTTAAGTTCAGTGTATGAAATCCGGTTGAAATCGAACAAGTCGATTTTTTTTAATAAAAAAATTATTTTATTTTTTCTACTACAATTTCTGTATACTCTGTGATGAAAACTATACTATAACTTGTTTTAGGCTTTGTACTATTACCATGCCAAAATTCATTAACTTCCATTCAGTAGTTATCGGTATTTTAAGCCATTTAATTTTTTCGGTTTTTATTTTTTATATTTCTATTTCTTTATATTTTTTTTATATTTTCATTTCTTCGCTCTGGTGTAGAGGCAAAGCGCGGCGTTGAGTTCTGCCACTCAACACGCAATGCCTCCAGAATTCGACAGAAAGTGGGGAACGGAGTGTCTTAACACTAGGTTCCCTCTGCCTACCCTGCTGTGTGCGGGATACAGCGTGAAGCTGATTTATTTTTTTTACAGAAAACTATTATGAAATTCGGGATGAAACCCAAGAAAAATAAAAGTACTTTGAGATCCTAGGCTAATACCATGCAAAAATTCATCAATTTCTGTCCGGTAGTTTTTGCATGATTGACGAACAGACAGACAAGAATTCTGCTGAGTGGTTTTTCAGATTCTATAATCGATATATTAACCCACCTAATTTTTATTTTTTTTATATCTTTCATGTACAGAATCAACTTTTCTATCCTTTTATTATATATAGAGAAGAGATTATTTTTTATTATTATTTTTAATTACAAACGTTACTAATAATTAAATGTATATAAGTAATTGTTTGTATATATAATTTTGTCAAAATAAGTATTAACGTATAATAATTTGAACGTAGCGGGAATCGGACCCGCGCCTCCTGAAAAGGGGAGAGTTTCGGGAGGTTTTCTTTCCTAAGTGTGAAACAACACTTCTAAAAATGACAAAAATACTCTAATAATAAAAGATCATTTTAACAAAACAATCATTAAGATTTAAGTTTAGTGACGAAAAACTCACTGCTGTTCGCCAAGTTTGTTAGGCACTTTAAAAACTTTTTAGATATTACTTCTCGATACGACCAAAACTTTAAATTTTGTAAATAAGAAAGTATACAAATATAACCAATAGTATTGTAACTATACAACGATTATTGAGATATTTTCATACTATGCTCGAGATATTTTTTGGAAAACAATGGACCAACCACAATAAATCATAATCTAACATGAGAAGGTCACATTATTACGATAAAATTGACTTGGAAGTGGAAAGAGCGAGCAAGCGATTTAATTCGAAATACGTTTGAATGCTTGGCCGATACGTGATAAGGGAAGCGCTTCGGTTTATAGACAGTGGTCAATAACTTGCTTCGTCATGCAGAATAATGGCCGCAGGAGGCTTTGGGAATGCGAAATCGAATTATTTCAGAACATATTACATCACTGAAACAATACGTTGCTATCAAATTAAAATTTTAATTTATGGACAAGAGTTATATTTTAATTGGATATTTCAGTCGAACGTCAATATGGTGCTGCCAGAGTTTTTTTTATATATTTTAAAAAAGAAGTTGTGTGACTATGGTTGGAGTTCTTTTAAAATGAAATTAAAAACTTTTGCAAAAAATATTTTCATTATATTAGTATGTAGAACGTTTTCATTTTTGGGTTTTTTTTTAATTGTATTAGGCTTTTATAGAATAGTTAAAACTGTGGTTTCATTTAAAGTGGTGCTGACACTTTCAATCTGTTTTCAGATAATTAGTAGTAATTGTTTGCTGAACAACCATTTCGCAATTCTAACTGAATCTAATTGATTTCAATTATATTCATCAATAATGTTTCTCGTAGAAGCTTAAACATACTCTACTTTAATACGTCTTTACTAAAATCCGTTATACATATCGCTATTCATAAATTGTGCTTACACAGTTCAAACTAGAATAAATTATTCAACAACTATTATATAACAGTACAGAGGTAGAGGTAATCTATAGGAAGTTTCAGAAAAGAAAAATATAGAATAAGAAAACTTTCGACATAGTAATTGCCTCTTACTAGACTTTGCCAATATTATGATAAGAATATGAATAAATCACAATGAAAACTATGTCAAAGTGCGGAAAGACAGGAAGTATTTTGATCGTGGTCATTTCTTTGATATAACCGTAAATTCTTAGCTATTGTAATAAAAAAGGCATCCTATCATTCATAGTTAAGTCGATGCTATTTATAGTGTTGGTGTCTGAGACATACTTGTTCTATATTTTCCTTTTACTATTTTTCTTATTGTGGGACGTGATATATTTATATGTCATGCGTAACGACCAATGTTTGAGCGGATTATGTTGGATTTATCCTTTTACTAAGTAATGTAACCCCTTAAAATTTTTGAAAGCTTTTATAGGAATGTACTCCAAGAGCGTATAATAGTAGTAAATAAAAGAGCAAATTTTATATTCATGCTTGGTAAACATACAAGCCTATTGTATTAGGTGAATGAATAAGTTCTCGCTGTTTTTTGAAAGTTGGCGTTACGGCACTCTGTACATGGAATTTCGTACGGCAACGAATCACCAAAGTAGTACTATATGTAACCTCAAATTATAGTAGAATAGTGTTTACTACAGTGTCAACTACATATTTATTTTCCCTTTGTGAAAATGTGTACTTTTGTGCCAAATAAAGTGTTTTTGCGGGGAATTTTATTGCACTGCTTTATTCAGAAAAAATCTGCAGCAGAAGCACACAGAATTCTCGTTGAGACAATGCTTTGTCGAATACAACGTGCAGAGACTGGTTTAGGCGCTTCAAAAGTAATGATTTTGACCTTGAAGACAAAGAGCGTTCTGGAGCACCGACAAAATTTGAAGACAGAATTGGAGGCATTGCTTGAAGAAGATCCATGTCAGACGTTAGTAGAGCTCGGGAAAACGTTACAAGTAGATGCGTCAACAGTTTCAAAACGTTTAAAAGCGTTAGGAATGATCCAAAAGCAAGGGCATTGGGTGCCGTATGAGTTGAAGCCGAGAGACGTAGAACGACGTTTTCTCATGTGTGAATTGTTGCTTCAACGGCAAAAGAGAAAAGGTTTTCTGCACCGTATCGTCACTGGGGATGAAAAGTGGATTCACTACGACAATCCAAAGCGAAAAAAATCGTGGGGCATGCCGGGTCACGCATCAACATCGTCGCCAAAACCAAATATCCATGGTTCTAAGCTTCTTCTCTGCATTTGGTGGGATCAGCAGGGCGTAATTTATTATGAGCTGCTTAAACCTAATGAAACTATCACGGGAGCTCGCTATCGACTTCAGTTGATGCGTTTGAGTCGCGCTCTGAAAGAAAAGCGGCCACTATACGAGCAGAGACACGACAAAGTGATTTTATTACATGATAATGCTCGGCCACATGTGGCAAAACCAGTCAAAACTTACCTGGAAACACTTCAATGGGAAGTTCTACCCCACCCGCTGTATTCACCGGACATAGCCCCCTCCGATTACCACTTGTTTCGGTCGATGGCGCACGGTTTAAGCGAGCAGCCCTTCCATTCTTTCGAAGAAGCCGAAAAATGGCTTGATTCCTGGATTGCCTCGAAAGATGAGTCGTTTTTCCGATGGGGGATTCAATTGCTACCAGAGAGATGGGAGAAAGTGGTCTCTAATAATGGACAATACTTTGAGTAATGTCATTGTAAGCATTATATTTTAAATTAATTTTTTTAAACAAAAAAAAACAGCGACATATGAAAACGAAGCAAGTTAGATCTTACACATAAATATGGTCTCCTAAATTGTAAGAAAACATGACATTAAAAGTTGTTATAAAATATTTTATATTGTTAAAAATAAATTTCAGGTCTGACCATTGTACTTGGCACACATTTTCATCTCACTTCTTTTATCGATGAATTCAACAACCAAGGCATATATCATACTACTGAACTTGGCTCTCATTTTACGGTTATGTTTTTGATGTGTTAGATTTTTCACAGAGGTATAGAAAATTGATCTTCGGGCATTCAGCCTCTATGTACAATAAATTATTACTGGATATTGCTAGAAATGGATAGTTGGGAATTAGGATTTCATTATATTATATTTGTATTATTTCATTATATTATATTTTTATTTTACATTATAAAGCGGTCGAATTTTTATGCGTAAAAGTGACTTTTCTGAATTTAAGCTGGCTGGTAAGGATATGGATTTTTTTAAAAGTCTGTCGCTGTAATCAGCTGTCACTCTAATCATGCTCCAAGGTTAAAATTATAACATTCCCGTACCTAAACATATTATATATTATCAAAATGCACGTACATTTTGACTGAGAATAGATTGACATGAACATCGTATTTAGGAGAGACAGGGAGTTAACAAACTTGAAACATAAGCAGGAAGGAGGTGGAGTACTTATAGCTGTCTCTAATAAAATTGATTGCAGTCGGATGTACAGTTGGGAGAGTGAATGCGAAGATTTATGGATCACAGTACAATTTAAAATTCCAAACAAAATGTATTATTTGGCCTTGTGTGATGTATATTTACCTCCACCTGTTAGAATTAATATGTTAAAAAAAATCTTAAATAGCTGTAATCGTGTATCTGAATTGCACAGATATAGGACATGTATTCTGGGTGACTTTAATCTTGGATGTATAGAGTGGTCTCTTGATAGTGATTCCATAAAGTATTTTACTCTAGGTATCTCAACTTTAGCAAGTACACTTATAGATTTTGCCAATTTAAACGATCTAAAACAATGTAATAACATTAATCAAATGTCAAACCGAATTTTAGACCATGTTTTCACTAACATTAATGATTGTTTTGTAACAGCTGTTGTATCATCCCTTGTTAATATTGATAAGCTTCATCCTCTTATTATCGCTACTTTTATGGATTTCAAAATTAAAATGTTGAAAAGTAATTCAATTACAACTAAAAGATACAATTTCTTTAAATGTGATTATGACCTTATTAATAATTATCTTACGAATATGAAGTGGAAAGTTATTTTATCTTATCACCTTACAGTTGGCGAAATAGTTAAAAAAATTTACGAAGTATTAAATTCATGTATACAAAAGTTTGTTTCAGAATATAAGCAAAAAAAATCTAAATATCCTATTTGGTTTAGCCACAATCTTAAGAGTTTAATATGAGAGCGGGAAAGACTAGATCTTCGATTTAAGAAGTATAAAAACCCTATAGATGGGATCTCCTTCGATATAATAAATGAGCGCTGCGAATTATTAGCGAGCGAAAACTACAAATCTTATATTAATAAAGTAGAAAATAATATTACTCAAAATCCTAAATGTAGTCCTTTACAAAAAGCAAGCGTCAGAACTTTAGCTCGTTACTCTCGCTCGCTCGTTACTCGTACCCTAATGAAATGACTGACGGAATAAATAATGCAATTGGCGGAAAGGATATTTCAAATTTATTTGCGAAATATTTTTCCAATATTTACAAATCTCTGCAATATCATCGGCCAATCCTTCCAAAAGACACCAATGAATGCATTAAATACAATCTTTAACATAAAGATCTCGAGGGAAGAAATAATTTAAGCACTTAATAGCCTGGACTATCGTAAAGGCTCAGGATCGGATGATATTCCACCACAATTTATTAAGAAATGTGCGGAAAGCTTATCTGAGCCACTATTTTTAATATATGAAAAATACCTGCTAGATGGAGTATTCCCAACACTGTGGAAAATAGCCAAAATATTTCTAATCTACAAAAGTAACGATAAAAAAATATTTTAAATTATCGCCCAATTTCGTTACTTACAACTTTCGCCAAAGTTTTTGAAAGCCTTATACTTTCTCAAATGATCACACATTTTAAGCCTCTGATAAATAATGCTCAACATGTGTTTATTAAGTCTAGGTCTGCGTGCACTAATTTGGTGGAGCTTACAGAGATCATTCAAAAATCTGTGAACGCTGGTCATCAAACTGAGGTTATCTATAGTGATTTTAGTAAAGCATTTGACTTAGTACCTCAAGAAGTCATGAATCAAAAGCTGTATGGGTATGGGTATACGGGAAAACTACTGCAGTGGTTTAAATCATACACGGAAAATCGAAAATTCTATATCGTGATTTCAGGTCAGTCATCGTTACATGAAACTAGATCTGGTCTCCCACAAGGCTCCCACTTGGCATCGTTTTTATTCAATATATTTACTAACGATTTACCGGCAACTTTTTCCCACTGTACTCCGTTCATGTACGCTGATGATTTAAAAATCCTAAAAGTCGTGGATACTATCGAAGACGTGGCTCTATTACAAGTGACTTGGATAGACTAGTGAATTAGTGTAAAGATAATACATGTTAATAAATGTTTTCATGTCACTTTTAACAGGAAATATAATACTATTAAATGTGATTGCTATATTAACGGAGTACCTATAGTGAAAGTAGACACAATTATAGACCTCGGTGACGTTTTTGACTCCAAAAGGGCTGTTCAAGTATTACGCAAGCAGTTTTTTTGCAATAAGCGCGTTTGTTTCGACACTCTTACTCAGGTGGCGTAGTCCCAAACTCATGGAAGAGCACTCTCAACCCGATACTGAAGAAAGGCGATGGTTCCGATCCATTGCTATCACCTCCCTGCTCTCGAAAGTGATGGAGAGCATTATCAATAGCCATCTCTTGGCTTATCTGGGGGATCACCAATTGATTAATATGATAATGTCAGTCCATATGGATTCCGCCATAGTCGCTCAACCTTCATCTTCTGGTTCACCTAACCTACCGCTGGGCTACGACTATTGATAAGGCCTTCGATCGAGTGTGGCATGGGGCTCTCCTTGCAAAACTTCCATCCTACGGGCTTCTCGTGAATTTATGCAAGCGGATCGCCAACTGGGCGCAGCATCAAGGTCGCTGTTGACGGTTTTTGCTCGGAATACATGAACGCTACCCGAGAACGCTGGCGTCCTCCAAGGCTGTGTGCTGTCCCCTACGCTGTTTCTTCTGCATATCAATGACATGTTTAAGGATCGTCAGTCTTTTAAAACACTAGCCTTATAGCCGCGCCCAGTATCAGCACATTGGACCTTAGCGTTTCGAGTGACTGCCAGTATCGCGATCATCTGGAAAGCAAGGCCAAGTTGGCTTCGAAGAAACTGGGGGTCATCAACAGAGCGAGACGGTATTTCACGCCAAAACACTGATTGACCCTATATAGGGCCCTCGTTCGTGCTCATATGAAGTACTGTTCCCATCTCTGGGCTGGTACACCCCAGTATCATCTTGAACCATTTGATAGCATACAACGTAAAGCTAGGTTGGGTTGTGGTTGGGGACAATGATCTGTGACTGTGAAAGACTTGACACTTTGGCTTTGCGTAGAGACGTCTATTCGCTGTGCGTTCTGTACTCCATTTAGCATGGGTAGTGTTCTGAAGAACTATTTGACCTATTACCTGCCGCCGAATTTTCTAACCGCACCGTACGTCACAAGCTATCTATAAATATCATCCACACCACCTGGATTCGTGGCACTTCACTACTGTGCGGTTTCGTAGGAATTTCGTTCCACGTACCACTGAACAGTAGAATGCCCTACCTGCGGCAATGTTTCCAGGTCGATATGACATGGGTACCTTCAAAAAGCACGTCTCCACCTCAAAGGCCGGCAACGTACCTGTACCTGTGCTCCTCTGGTGTTGCACGAGATCGTGGAGTGTGACTCCTTACCGTCAGGTGACCCGAACACTCGTTTTCCTTGTCTTTTCAATAAAAAAAATAAACTAAATTTAATTAATTTAAAAAATACAAAATTAAATCTTAACTAATTATATACTATTGTCCTCAATGTTAGAAGAAACAATAGCAAATGGGAAAAGCATGTCATTTTGTCGCGCGGTAGCGCGTAGCCAAGTTCAGTAAAACAGAACTGGTGAGCAGCACCGTGTGTAATTTTACACAAACCATTTGAAGCCACTTTTTACCCTTCATAACTCAAAAACTATTCCACCTAAACCTGTCAAATTTGGCTCAAATATACCCGCTACCTGTACCCGTGCATTAAATGTCATAAACACAACTCAAACGGCTTAGATAATTCAATTTATATAATGACTTTACACTCAATTTAGATAATGACGTCCAAAAATCGTAAATTTTATCAGGGGTTGACTGACCAATAGATCTTAATTCTAACCCAGTTCAAGATGACCTAGTGTACGGGATGCCGTACGAATGTGTATAAATAAAACAGTTTATTTTATAACTGCAAAATATAATCATAAAACATCTAAAACTATAATGAATTTGATGTAATATGAGTGGTGAGCCACGCGCGGTACTCTTGATGACCGATTGCGACGAACTAACTTATTAAATATAATTAAAATATTGGAATTGAGTAATTTAGGTCACATAAATGCAAGCTAAGCGCTCACATCTACGCGCTTGCTCGTACATATTCCCGAGCGGGAAAGTTGAGGGTTAGTAGAAGAGATGAGATGCTGCGATGATAGCAAGGTGATTATTATAAAGTTGCTTAACTACCGTGGACCCCATAATTAGTAATAATGATTAACAAGATGATTACATTTTTTCCTTAACATATAACTTATACCGGAGAAGTGTTCAAATATCCATCGGGAACACTAAATCTAGGTGTCTCTTTCACTAATACACTTGCACTTATATCGCTAACATCTATCACTTCACTACACTGACTGGCCCTCGCTCTGGCGTCCATTGCGCTCGCCAGCTGCTGCAATTGTACACCCAACAGTCATCTAAGACCTTAAACAAGCTGTTAGCAATATATCCGACCCCATTTATTAGCCCGCGTTTGTGACGTATGTTATTGTGCGTCATTAGCAAGCTGGTATAATATTGCAGTTCGCTCACCTCATGCCGTAACTGCAAAAAGACGCCGTCGCAATGTGATCGTAATTGTATTCTTTCACATATATTTTCCAGGTTCTATTGTTACTTGGTAAGGAACTTATATTATAAAGGGACTGACCTACCCTGGGATAGTTATAAAAAATAATAATAAAGAAAGTGCTACGGTGGCCAAGCTTAAGGGTTTATTTTTTATTATAGATTTAATTGAATTTTGTTTCTTATTTATATCCTCACTACTGTTTCGATTTAGGTTTTCATTTACGGGTAGCCTACATAACTTTATAACTGGCCTTTTCATGAAGCCATTTTTTGTTTTAAGCGTCACTACTCTTACGTAGCCGTTGCTACCGAGGTGGAGCTCTACTACGCGACCTAAAGCCCATTTCCCCGGCGGGAGATTGTCTTCCTTAACGATGACAATATCTTCTAATTTTATATTTGATTTAGGCTCCCTCCATTTACTACGAGCGGTAAGTGAAGTTAAATATTCCTGGCGCCAGCTATTCCTATTATATATTATTCAATATTCTATTATATATCATTCAATATTTTTTGGTTGAGATGCCACCTAGTTCTAAGGTCTGTCTCTGTATCATATAAAGTTAAAATAGGACCGCTACTTAAGAAATGTGAGGGAGTTAAAAAATTCAAATCATCAGGGTCTTCGGTTAAGGGACAGAGCGGGCGCGAGTTTAAGCATCCCTCTAATTGAGTGAGCAGTGTAGTGAACTCTTGGAACGTCAGATTTTGTTCACCGATAACTCTTTTCAGATGATGTTTCAGAGACCTAACTGCAGCCTCCCACAGTCCACCTGCGGATGGCCAAGACGGGCAATTATGGTGCCATTCTATACCCATATCTACAATTTCAATCTTAAATTGTTGACTTTCTTGTAGCTCTGTCAACTGTTGTCTTAATACGTTATTTGCTCCAATGAAATTTTTTCCTTGATCACTGTATATGTGACCCGGAACGCCTCTTCTGGCTATCATCCTGCGCAACGCCGCAATGAAAGTAGGCGTGGATAAGTCAGAGACGAGTTCCAAGTGTACAGCCTTTGTCGCCATACACACAAACACTGCTATATATCCCTTTGTAGTCTTAATACCACGGCCCTTGCTGGATTTGACGTTTACGTGCCCAGTGTAATCAATACCGCAATGAAAGAATGGGCGCGAAGGGTTTGTGCGCGCTGAGGGCAAATCTCCCATTATCTGTTGCTGAAGGTCGGGACTATGCCGTCTACACTTAACGCACATGCGAAGCCGCTTCTTCGTAGCGCTGTTGCCACCGATGAGCCAGTATTTTCGCCGAATGATCGCGGTTGTTAGTCGCGCACCGCCATGGTAAGTGAGCTCATGTGCTTGGTCGATGATGAGTTCCGCTAATCTCGTGTTACAGGGTATAATGGCCGGATGCTTCATCTCAGTATCGATGTTCGCATGCCTAAGTCGGCCGCCGACTCGTAAGATGCCATTTTCATCTATTATAGGATTTAAACTATATAATTTGCTTTCTTTCCTCACAGCCTTTTTTAGCTTTAAACTATAAATTTCTTGTGAAAAGTTTTCAATTTGACAATTTTTTATAATTAAATTCCTAGCTTTATTTAACTCTAGTATGCTTAAATAACTTTGTTTTTTATTTTTTATAGTGAATCTTAATATCCACGCCAAAATTCTTATAGCTTTTGTCAGTGAGGTTTGCTTTTCAATTATTTTCTTAATAATTTCGCTACCGCTTAATAAAACATTAACTTGCTTATTACTTTTCATGTCTTGATTTGTACTATAGTTTTGTTTCCTCGTATCCTTTTCAGGTATGTAGGTGGTTAGCCATGCCGATCCATGCCACCATAATTTATGTTCTCGAAGTTGTGAGGCCATAAGTCCTCTGCTCGCGCAGTCAGCTGGGTTTTCTTTGGACGCTACATATATTTTATTTTATTTATTTATTTTTAACTTATACCCAAGGCACATACTGTTACAATGGGCGCGAAGGGTTTGTGCGCGCTGAGGGCAAATCTCCCATTATCTGTTGCTGAAGGTCGAGAGTATGCCGTCTACACTTAACGCACATGCGAAGCCGCTTCTTCGTAGCGCTGTTGCCACCGATGAGCCAGTATTTGCGCCGAATGATTGCGGTTGTTAGTCGCGCACCCCCATGGTAAGTGAGCTCATGTGCTTGGTCGATGATGAGTTCCGCTAATCTCGTATTACAGGGTATAATGGCCGGATGCTTCATCTCAGTATCGATCTTCGCATGGCTAAGTCGGCCGCCGACTCGTAAGATGTCGTTTTCATCTATTATAGGATTTAAACTAAATAATTTGCGTTCTTTCCTCACAGCCTTTTTTAGCTTTAAACTATATATTTCTTGTAAAAAGTTTTCAATTTGACAATTTTTTATAATTAAATTCCTAGCCTTATTTAACTCTAGTATGCTTAAATTACTTTGTTTTTTATTTTTTGTAGTGAATCTTAATATCCACGCCAAAATTCTTATAGCTTTTGTCAGTGAGGTTTACTTTTCAATTATTTTCTTAATAATTTAACTACCGCTTAATAAAACATTAACTTGCTTATTACTTTTCATGTCTTGATTTGTACTATAGTTTTGTTTCCTCATATCCTTTTCAGTTATGTAGGTGGTTAGCCATGCCGGTCCATGCCACCATAATTTATGTTCTCGAAGTTGTGAGACCATAAGTCCTCGGCTCGCGCAGTCAGCTGGGTTTTCTTTGGACGCTATATATCGCCAACAGGTAGCCGGCATCGACTCTGTGATTTGTTTCACGCGGTTCGCCACGAAAAGCTTCCATCTGTCGACCTGACCGTAGAGCCAGCCAAGGACGACCATCGAGTCCACCCAACCGTGAACAGTGATATTATAATGGATGAGGCATTTTATAATTTTTTCCATTAATTTTGACAGTAATACGGCGCCGCATAGTTCCAACCGAGGTAGTGAACATTTTTGACTTAGTGGTACTAATTTTGTTTTCCCTGCCACTAAAGTTACTGTAGAATTATTACGTGTTATTTTACGAAATTCGACAGAACTGTAAGCTTTAGTACTTGCATCCCAAAAGCCATGTAGATCTATGATATCCCCCTCGTGACTTTGCAACCACCTTGGTACTTGATACTGGCTTATTGAGTCGATATCTTTTTTAATCTTGTACCATTCTTCAGCTATGTGTTGAGGTACCAGTTGATCCCCTGCAAGGTCTTCCCTCCAAACGTCTTGAAACAATATCTTAAGCTTTGTAGTGAGAGGAGAAAGCCAACCTAACGGATCAAAGATCTTAGATATCTCCGATAAAAGCGTTCTTTTCGTAAGCTTGGATGACGTAAGTAATTGAGACTGAAATGTAAAGTTATTGGTCTGCGGGTCCCACCCGAGCCCTAAGGTCTTCGTTGACTCCACTTGCTTGAAGTCAAAGGGATCTTGTTGTTGAACAGGTACGTTGATGTGCTTCAGTAGTTCAGGCGAGTTCGATTTCCATTTTCTTAAGTGAAAACCACCCGTCTTCAATAAGTTGGTCATATCTGTTTGTAGCTGTTTGGCAGCTGGAATCGAGTGGGCCCCATGAATAAGGTCATCCATGTAAAAGGATTCTTCTTGTACGCTAGGCGCTAAACTATCTTGTCGTGTAATCGTGTAATCGTTTAAGCGTCATCATTGCAAGAAATGGAGCCGCTTTTGACTGCATTAGAACGGAAATATAGTCAAACTGAGAAGGAAGCGCTCGCCCTGGTCTGGTCTGTTGAGCATTTTAGCATATTCTTATTTGGTAAGACATTTGACCTCATCACAGACCATAAGCCACTTGAATTTTTATTTGGGCCAAAATCAAAACCATGTGCGCGAGTTGAACGCTGGGTGTTACGGCTGCAGACTTATCGATTTAATATAAAATACCAGCCAGGAAAAGTAAATATCGCCGATCCATTGTCTCGACTGTGTGCATACTCCAGTATTCCACCGGGAAGTGTTGAAGATTTTATCCACCATATAGTTGAAGAAGCTCGTCCTTGTGCTGTTCCCATGCACTCAATTATCAAGAGCTCAGAAAGCGATCCAGAGATAAAAGGTGTTAAAAGAGGCATTTACAACAATGATTGGGAAGAGTCAGTAAAGGAATATAAAATTTTTGAACCGGAACTTTGTTTTTACAACAATATTTTATTAAGGGGTACTCGGATTGTTGTGCCGAAAAATTTAAGGCAAACCGTTTTGGATGCCGCACATGAAGGTCATCCTGGAATAGTATCTATGAAAAGTCGACTGAGGCTAAAGGTTTGGTGGCCACGCATCGACAAAGATGTCGAAAATATAGTAAAAAAATGTAAAGGATGTACTCTCGTTGGACTACCGAGCCATCCAGTGCCTATGAAACGACGCGAACTTCCAACTGCTCCCTGGGTGGATATTGCTATTGACTTGCTCGGGCCTCTTCCAAGTAATGATTATTTGTTGGTTGTCATTGATTATTACAGTAGATATAAAGAAATAAAATTTACTAAAGTAATTACAAGTTCACAAATTGTTAAATTCTTAAAAGAAATCATTAGTCGTCTCGGATATCCTTCTTCTATCACAGCAGACAACGGCCGTCAATTTATAAGTGACGAATTTAGGCAGTACTGCAAGCAATGTAATATTAGATTGTTTAATACGGTGCCCTACTGGCCACAACAGAACGGAGAGGTGGAACGGCAGAACCGTGACATAATTAAGAGGTTAAAAATAAGCCAACTCCAAAAGAGAGATTTAAAAGAATCAGTCATGGAATATTTGATGATGTATAATTCGACACCTCACTCAGTGACAGGGAAATCACCTTCTGAGTTATTCTTCAGAAGGCAGAATAAAGATAAAATTCCTTCCCTGTTGTATAATGAACATGAATTCGACGATTCCGATGTTAGGGATAGGGATAAAACACAAAAGGAAAAAGGAAAAGAATATGGAGATAGGAAAAGGAGAGCTGAGGAGCCAGTAATAATAGAAGGTGACAAAGTATATGTGAAGGAAATGGAGAAGCGTAATAAGTTAACACCGAATTTTAAATCAACTTCACACGTTGTAGAAAGAGTAGAAGAGACGTACTTGTGAGGAACGAAGAATCAGGCCAACAACTAAGACGTAATATAATACATTTGAAAAGAACAGAGGGGGAATGGAAAGTCCAAAATAGATATGAAGACAAAGGAGACATGAATGAAAGTGAAGAGAATACAAAAAATTAAATACCTAACCAATTTGATTGCAGTAATTATATTCGTTTTCTATAATGTAAGTTTGTAAATTATTACTTAAAATAAAAAATGTAATAAGGAAGGGATGTAGTGTTTGTGTATTTGATTTGAGTTCCAAAACCTCACATGTCTCGGGTTCACGGGTAGTGGGGAGACAGTCACGCAGCAGCCTCGTAAGTCAGCGGACGTGTTCTACCCCAGCTACTGGTGACGAAACGAGCCACACAGTTCTTCTTGTGTACGCGAGTACATACACTTTGGACTAACAAATATAAAGAAAAAAATGTGAAGATATATTGCTTAGGTCGACGATGTTTATGGCTTCAGTTTAAGAAACAAACGATAATCATGATTCATAGATATGAATACTCAGTTAAATAGGTCAAACCGATTTATGTCTTAATGACTTATCTATAACGTTTTTTTTACTTTATATTGTTATTCCACACTAAGAAAAGAAAAATACTTAGTAATTAATAATAAAAATAGTTAGTCTAAAATCGTTTAGCATGTGGATTAAAAGATGGGGGTTCAAATCCCGCTACGTACAGATTTTCATGTTTTCTAAAAAGTACTTTACCTACAACGTATAATCAACTTAATAAATAGCCGTGTAATTTCATATTGTCATACTGTCACTAAAGTGAACAAGGCGGGAAATGATTTCGTATATCAATAGGAATTACATAGAATGTATATCAAATATTATGAATTAATTATTCAGCGCCACTTTATTTGTAAAAGTAATTATTTAAAATTTAATATGATATAATAACGTATATTGTTATCAAGTTTAAGCCTCTTTCCTTTATGTATCAGTTAGTTGTCATAACATGATTTGTATATTTACTATACAATTATAAAAATTAAAAAAAAAGAGTGGGAAACGGAGTGCCTTAGCACTGGGTTCTCTCTGCCTACTCTCGTGTGCGGGACACAGCTGAAACAACAGCTGGAACAAAGCTGAAAAAAATAATAATAATTTTATGTACTTACCTGTTCATTGCATAAGTGTCTATTTTTATAAGATGTATAAGGCTGTACGAGCCTTCATGATTAGTAAATCGTACGTAATTGTTTGTATAGGCTGTACGGGCCCTCATGAAAAACCGTGCGTAATAGTGATAGTAGGCTGTACGGGCCTTCCTAAAGTGGAAAAACCGAGCGTAGTAGTGATATTAGGCTGTACGGGCCTTCCTAAAGTGGAAAAACCGTGCGTAATAGTGATATTAGGCTGTACGGGCCTTCCTAAAGTGGAAAAACCGTGCGTAGTATTGATATTAGGCTGTATGGGCCTTCCTAAAGTGGAAAAACCGTGCGTAAAAATAGTTGCGGGGGCAGTATAGGCCTCGTTTTAAAATGTAAACTATACGTATAATATGTGTAAAGCATTATCAGTATAGGCAGTATGAGCCTTCATTAAATGAATGTAAAGCATACGTACCTTTGTGGTTATCCATAAAAAAAATTGGTTTCAGGTTGCCCCTATTGTACTCAAAAAATGACAAACCTACTTCCGCCCCCTGAGAAACTCGACCTAGAAGGCGACAATGCAACAATCGCTTTACGTTGGGAAAGATGGAAAAGATCATTAAATATTTTCTTGGATGCCACTGAAACCAAGGGTGCCGAAAAGAAAAGAGCCACTCTGTTACTGTTAGGTGGATCCGAATTACAGGAAATTATATACAATCTACCCGGAGCATACGTTGCTGTTTCTGAAGGAGTCGATGTATTTGCCACAGCTATCGAAAAATTGGACGCATATTTTCTTCCAAAGAGAAATAAAATTTATGAAAGACATATGTTTCGCCAAATAAAGCAGGATGAAGGGGAGAAATTTGAGAAGTTTGTGGTAAGATTGAGGAACCAAGCTGGAAAATGTGATTTCACAAATTCGGAAGAACAACTAATTGATCAAATTGTAGAAAAATGTGCATCATCAGAACTAAAGAAAAAGATATTGACAATAGGACACAGTATAACTTTAGATAGAATAATAATTGAGGCTAACACACTGGAAGCAGTGGATCATCAACTGGAAGGATATGGGCAGAGCAAAAGCACAATTTTGAACAACTCTAACAATAACAATTCTAAAGTTAACACAATTAGGAATAACTCAGCTAAAGCAAGTTCAAGTAAGCAGGCGGATAATAAATGCGGGAGGTGTGGATATAATGCACACACCTTACCAAATCAAGAATGCCCAGCGAAGAGAAAAAATTGTCATTCTTGTGGAAAACTAGGACATTTTAGTATGCAATGCAGAATAAGACCACAGAAGCGAAAGTTAGAGAATAAGAAAGAGGAAGACAGGAAATATAAAAGGAAACGAGATGAGAGGAAGGTAAATTCTATTGAAGATGAGACGACATCGGAGAACATTCATTATATCTTCAATGTAAATGATGATGCTACAATTGAATGCATATTAGGAGGAATCAAATTGCGTTTTCTAATAGATTCAGGATGCAAACTAAATATTATTACAGACAAAACTTGGGAGATGTTAAAACAAAAACGAGTCAACATTTATTTATTTATATATACTTTATTGTACACCACAAATACAAAGCAAGCAAAGCCACAACTTACATTTAGTAAATGCACATAACAGTGTGAAGCACAAAAGGCGGTCTTATCGCTAATTAGCGATTTCTTCCAGACAACCTTTAGGTTAGGAGATATAAAATTAAAAATATATAGTGGGTGGTGTAAATAAACATACATACCTAAATAATATTCTATCCTAATACATAAACTTAATACACAAATATTTATATTATAGTGCAATATATAAGGTAATATAATATACTAATACATAATTCTATATAATATATATTGATGTCATATAATTAACATTGTAAATCAAACAAAAGGCTCGGACAAAACTTTGTACCCGTACGGCAGTAAAACACCCTTAAATGTAAAAGGATCTTTTCAAACGACTATTAAAACTAACGGATAGTCTGTGCGAGCGACTGTCTATGTGGTTAATGGTGGATCTAGAGATCTTCTTGGAAAAGAAACTGCTATTAGTCTGGGAGTACTGAGATTAGGTACTGGAGTACACGAAATAACGCAAAAACACAGACCATTCCCAAAATTCAAGGATGTTCTGGTTGAAATCCCGGTCGATGAAACTTGCAAACCTGTATCACAGCCTTATAGAAGGATACCAATTCCTATTGAGAAGAAAGATGAGCAAAAAATACAGGAATTACTCGACAGTGATATTATTGAGCATGTACCTCACATGGTCCATCACCGTGGATTTCGCCAGTGGTCCCTATACTAAAGGACAATGACGACTTACGACTGTGCATTGACATGCGACGCGCTAATCTAGCGATAATGAGGGAAAACCACCCATTACCATGTATGGATAGTCTGCTACCCAAGATAAAGAAAGCTAAATACTTTTCTAAATTGGACATTAAAAACGCTTTCCATCAAGTGGAAATTCATCCCAATTCTAGATATACGACTACATTCATTACATCTAAAAGTTTATACCAATATAAAAGATTGATGT
>JAAIXJ010000756.1:28409-48793 GCA_013403705.1 Heliconius hermathena | reverse complement strand
CTCGAAGTTGCGAGGCCATAAGTCCTCTGCTCGCGCAGTCAGCTGGGTTTTCTTTGGACGCTACATATCGCCAACAGGTAGCCGGCATCGACTCTGTGATTTGTTTCACGCGGTTCGCCACGAAAGGCTTCCATCTGTCGACCTGACCGTAGAGCCAGCCAAGGACGACCATCGAGTCCACCCAACCATGAACGGTGATATTATAGTGGACGAGGCATTTTATAATTTTTGCTATTAATTTTGACAGTAATACTGCGCCGCATAGTTCCAATCGAGGTAGTGAACATTTTTGACTTAGTGGCGCTAATTTTGTTTTCCCTGCCACTAAAATTACTGTAGAATTATTATTACGTGTTATTTTACAAAACACGACAGAACTGTAAGCTTTAGTACTGGCATCACAGAAGCCATGTAGATCTATAATATCCCCCTCGTGACTATGCAACCACCTTGGTACTTGATACTGGCTTATTGAGTCAATATCTTTTTTAATCTTGTACCATTCTTCAGCTATATGTTGAAGTACCAGTTGATCCCATGCAAGGTCTTCCCTCCAAACGTCTTGAAACAATATCGTAAGCTTTGTAGTGAGAGGAGAAAGCCAACCTAGCGGATCAAAGATCTTAGATATCTCCGATAAAAGTGTTCTTTTCGTAAGCTTGGATGACGTAAGTAATTGAGACTGAAATGTAAAGTTATCTGTTTGCGGGTCCCACCCGAGCCCTAAGATCTTCGTTGATTCCACTTGCTTGAAGCAAAGCTGTTTGGCAGCTTGAATCGAGTGGGCCCCATGAATAAGGTCATCCATGTAAAAAGATTCTTCTAGTACGCTAGGCGCTAAACTATCTTGAAAGTTCGGCCTCTCGTCGTGAGCTAATCGTTTAAGCGTCATCATTGCAAGAAATGGAGCCGCTTTAGTTCCGTATGAAATTGTAGCTAAGTGATATTCCAGCAACTTTTTATTTGGATTATCTCTCCACAGAATCATTTGCAGATTCTGATCTTTATTACTAACCCATATTTGCCTAAACATCTTTTTGATGTCGGCAGTAAATGCATATTTAAATTGTCTCCATTTAAGAATGATAATCCCCTTACACCGTTGCCGTGGGATTTTCAGGGCCTGTGCCGCGTGCTCTGTAATGATACTAGTTTGTGAGCCCTGGTCTAGCAGTGCCCGCAGGATACAAAAAGATCCATTAACGGCTCGCACCTTTAACATTGTAGTAGAGAGTAATACCTCATTTGGGTGCTCCTGAACTGACACGTGTGAGTTGCGTGGGAGTTGTTTTTCTGCGCTGGCATTTTCCCTTGTATAAGCAGAGTGGAGTAAGACCTCGTTTGGGTCCTCCTGAACTGACACGTGTGAGTTGCGAGGGAGTTGTTTTTCTGGGCTGGCATTTTCCCTTGTATAAGCAGAGTTGCCCCCGCGCACGCACGTGCCCTCACCGCTATGACCGACTTCCGTCGATGCGCGCGTGTATTGCGATTGCATAAATGCTTCATGTAAAAGTCGATTATGTGCCTTATTGCACTCGCGACAAGCTTTATTTGATTTACACTGCTTACCTTGATGATTTGATAAACAACTACATAAATTTAATTTAGTTGCAGTTTTTACCCTATCGCTAGGTAGCATGTCTAGAAATTTCTGACAGTAATAGATTACTACGACACAATGAACACCTATATTTTGACATGAGATTACTTTTATCGTTAAGAACTGGCGAAATTACTTTACTATTAATTAAGGACATTTTATGATAATATGATTTGTTAAGATGCGTACTAGGATATTGATTTTTATTACTAACGATATTTTTTTGCATAGGGTTGTCTTGTTTCCTATGTGATGACTCTAATGAAGTAAATTTAGCTTCTAAGTACTGTAAGTATTCTTTAAGGGATGGCAATTCGCGTGGGTTATTTACCGATTCCATATAATCAGTATAAGACGCGGTATCTAGTTTTTGGGTTAATAAATATACAATTATAGGGTCCCAAGAAGTAATGTCAACCCCTAAATTTTTTATTGCATTAAGACATTCTTGTGCAGTATCATGCATTCGTTTAATTAGAGCGACTGACTGCTGNGAACAGTACACGTAGTACACGAAAGTCACTAATTATATAGGTATATAGTTCTAATGCACTGTGTCTCTATAGGTAGACCGGTAGACGGAACCACACACACGTGGACGTATAAGGGTCCCGCTTTTCGGTAGGTTCGAAGGACCAATATGTACGGGATGCCGTACGAATGTGTATAAATAAAACAGTTTATTTTATAACTGCAAAATATAATCATAAAACATCTAAAACTATAATGAATTTGATGTAATATGAGTGGTGAGCCACGCGCGGTACTCTTGATGACCGATAGCGACGAACTAACTTATTAAATATAATTAAAATATTAGAATTGAGTAATTTAGGTCACATAAACGCAAGCTAAGCACTCACATGTACGCGCTTGCTCGTACAGCCTGGATAGAATTATCATTTCTTTATTTCCAGAATGTACTTCGTAGCCCGCTTTAGTTGAATTATTTCGTATTAGCTATCTCACCTGTGAGTCAACATCAGCCCCTACAAACTTATATCCAGACGGTGCTTGCACGAGAGCTCGCAATTCAGAACCGATGCGTTCTTTTTGAGCATTACTCGCTGTCATCCATGTTGGTTCTGATGCCCTGATATATATATATTTTTTTAAATTACTAACACTGCTGAGGTCAGTAGTGGCACGGGGGGATAAGCATGTTACTTACTGTACTTGTAAAGCGCGGCGTTAAATTCCGAAGAAGTTCCGCCACTCAACACGCAATGCCACCAGAATTTGTCAGAAAGTGGGGAGCGGAGTGTCTTAACATAATGCGTCCTTTGCCTACCCCGCTACATGCGAGATATAGCGTCTAGCGACTAGCGTCTTTTTGTTAGGTAGTTAATTTATGTAAGGAGCCATATTAAAAAATAGTTAAATAACACATTTGTAGAATCATTTTGAGCTTTTTGATCAAACATATCTACCAATTGCATGAAAAAAGGGAAATTGTATACAGATACACATATAGATACATATCTATTATCATATTATCATAGATAATATATAATATGGCATATTATCATATGCCATATTATATATTAACTATGATAATATGATAATAAATCTATGATAATATGGCATATTATCATAGATAATATATAATATGGCATTTAAACCATAATTCCCATCTCTAAGACATTCATAGCTCCTAATTTTAAACGTCACATAAGATGTATCTGCGCGTGCCTTTTAAAGTAAAGGGTAGAGAGCTTTCCAACTCTCATAAAGATAGAATAATTCTATTTTAAATGGAATAATATCCTACTAATATTAAGAAACTGAACATTGTTGTTGGATGTTTATTTCTTTTTAACGCAAAATTACTGAACGGATTTAGATGTAACTTTACAGTAATATAGATTAATTATACTTCATAATTCCACAAAGACTACAATTTATGTAAAGATTTTGTATCGTCGCTTGTTATACATACCTTCTAGTTAACGTCCCACATACAACCACTTGCGGTAATATTGCACCATATCTACGCGTGCCTTTTAAAGCGGAGGGTAGAGAGCTTTCCGGCAACCATACCACTTGTTGTCCCATAACACGCTCCCTGTTGTTGCGCCAGTAGGACATCATACGACCGAATGACAATACCTATTTATAATATTAAATTAAAAATAAAATATCAAAACTGTGTATCGAAAGAAACACACTTTAAAAATAGAAGTATAATTTATGAATATTTAGAATCCTATAAAAGTTTTAAAGTTTAAGTATCACTTGACCTTCCGCATACTTAACAGTTTCTAAATATTTTCCTTTCCTTACAAGTGTGGTTATGGTTTTTTTGGGTAAAGGGTCTCCGTTTTTGTGGGAAGGTATGTAGTACGAGGCTCGTATAAGGTGAAGAAACATTCAGAGACATAGGGTTTTGAATGACGAAACTAACACCGCATCATTAAAAAACGTTTATTATTTTTAACATTTTTAAACTGTTAATCCACACTTAAAAAAGAAAAATACTTATTTAGAATATGTATAAAAAAATTAAATTTGTTATTATTTATTTATTTATTGTTGGGTTCAATCCCCACTCGGGGGTACGAATTAATTTATATCCTGGTTTTGATTACAAACAATGCCCAACATTGAGTTCCACCAATCAACATGCAACGTCTCGAAGTTTGAGCGGTGCATGAAGAACAGAGTTTTTAACACTAGATAAGGTAGCATACAGCGTGAAACTGAAAAAAAAAAAAAAATTAAGTATTCCTTACTTTTTCCGCCTCATTTCCTTGCGCAGATAAAACATTTTGACTGAACATGTTTAAAAAATCTCTTGCGAGGGGATTCCCCACTTTATATTTAGGTCCATCTTTGTGTGGCAATCGAAGAAAATGGCAACAACCTGTAAAAAATTTGAACGTCTATTTTTAAATAAATGCTGAATTATCCCTTTCTTTGTCTTTCTTGTTTTTTAAAAACATTTGACTATTATTTAAGCCGTGATACTGCAGCAATAATGAAGATCGTAACTTTGACACTAATAATATACATTTGATTTTAATAATTATGATGTTTATTTATTAAAAAGTTATAGCATTATTTATTAAAACATTGTATTGGAAAACAGAGTGAAATACTTCTCTTCGTCTCATCAAAAAAAAAAAAAAACAAAAAACCTTGTAACTCAACCCCACACCAGACCCCCAGTCCATGGTATTGATTAGCTGCAGCTTGCTCGTCGCGTTTCTTTCTTGCATAGTATGCTCTACGACCTAAATCTTCCTGCAAATATACATCCCTTATTACAAAAAGCTCTAAAAATAAAAAAAAAAACAGAAAAGAGCTAATAATCTTCAAACAGCTAAACATATTTTCTTGAATCATGGCTCTCTCGATTAAGTCACATTTCAAACAAAAAAACTAAATCAAAATCAGTATGTCCATTTGGACACATTATAAAATATTATAAAATACATTATAAAATATTACATGCTGCAGTGGCTTGTTGAAAACATTTGAAAACTTGTAACGTTTTCAAGTAATTACTCTATTTGAGTTATAATTTAAAAATATATTTTACAAATATAAACTTACCTCTACAGTCTTGGGCAGCATATTCAAATCCGCTTGTACAAAATTCTCCTTACTAATCAACATAGGACATGTTTCTAGTAGCTTCTGTAAAGGTACTTTTGGGTCATCTTGCGTGTCTAATGCCCTACTGTAGGGCACAAGAAACCCCCAGCCTTCAGATTGTATGTAGTGTAAGGGATATCCTTCCCAGGAAAGACGGAGGAGTTTTGGTGTTATCTGTATGAAAATGGATTATATTTAAGTTTATCTGTTGTAGAAAATATCACATCTGAAAAATTTTAACGTAGCAGGATCTAAACGCGCGCCTCTTGGAAACCGTCCAAGCGCTCTGACCAACTAACCAATACATTTTCATCGGGCTAAGTCAAAATTTCTTATATCCTTGTTACAACTTATTTTTATATGTTTTCTAAAAACTATTTTTCTTTCCTAAGTGTGTTTCAAATTACGTTACGTTCAAACTTTTATATTTTGAACATTTGGAACAAATTAATTTTTTTTTTGTATAACAAGACAAAGGGCGGTGTTGAGATTCGCTTATCAATTAACACAAATATCTGGGGAACGAAGTATCTTAATCTTTCTGTATGCGGAATACGGCGTAAAGCTAAAAAAATTAACAAACCTGCATACTAGTAGTAATGTTATTAGCTCCCGGCACCCAATCTAATTCTTTACCCGGTTTAGTACACAATTTGCGATACCACGCCGGATATCCGGCCAAATACGGCCTTTTAACAGGCAACGATTTGCCTAACTCATACAGATAGTTAAATTTTTCATCTATATCACAGTTATTTCCGTTTTTTATGTCGTCTTGATATAAATTTTCAATGTAATCTTCACTCAGAATATTATCTTGTACTATTTGTTTATTATCATTCACTCTTGTAGTTTCATTTTTATCAATATTTTCAATAGTATTTTTAATTTTTGTTGTACTCTTTTTTAATTTCAATTTCTGAATCGACCAATCTTGGTCCCACATCCAAAGATCGTCTTTGTAACTCTCATTTTCCATTAAACGACAAGTTTCATCCGCTTTAGATGATAAAATTTGTCTCGATTCAAGTTTAAGATCTTCGAATACTGTCTCCGCCGAATCTATGTATTGGAGCCAGTTTGTATTAACTGGTAAATATGCGGAACCTAAAAAATTACAAAAAATTACAATATTTATAAATATATATTAGTTAATATTACTATTTGGTTAGTTTAGTTGGATGTTAATTATTATTTGCAGATACTTTTAAGAATTTTGAAATAGTTAACTATTACAAACAACATGAAGACTAGAATAGAAAAATTTTGATCTATTAAAAGGTACAGTATGGTCGACGAGGATTGGCCACCCTGAAGTTAGCTGTAGAGGCTGTCTAGTTTTGATTTTAGTTATTTTTCTTTCTTTTCATAGTTTTTTTTGCGAGTACAATATGCAAAAGTTTAAAAAGCTAATCCTCAGGGCGGCTACGACTAGTTGACCGTATTAAACCCACCTAATTCAAGCATACCAGCAAAAGTAACAGGATGGGGGAACCTTTCCAAGAACAAAGGTAATAATTCCTTTAACACATTATGCGTAGCTATGACGTCGCCCGCACAATATTTCATTAGATATTGAAAATTGTCGTGGACATCTTGTAAATTGCCTTCTACGAATATATCTCTTGTTTGTTTGTCGATAGATACGCCGCAATAGAGTTGATGAACCTGAATATAGATTTTTTTAACTTCACTTTATATACCGCATATAGCAAGGTCGGCAAAGGGAATCTACATTTAAGGATTTTTTTTCCCCACGCACCTTGGGTGGTGAGACGGCACTGAGTTACTACTTACATTACAACTCTATGCCGTGTTTTGTTTTGTTACCAGGGCGAGGAAAAAATAGTTAATTCCTCCAAACAGGAATCGAACCCACAACTGTCGCGTTAACATAGAGACATTCAGTTGCTGCACCATAGCAGCCTCATCTATATATATTTGATATAAAGAGTTAAAAATGATGTTGAATATTATATGAAGTAAGGTAATTAATAAAAATTAGGATATTCTCACATCATTTAAACTATTCAATGAGCTAATCTCCATCCAATCATCATCCGAAGGATCTGGTTCTTTATTTTTAGCCTTTAGTACTGTCCTTTGATAACTAGTGACCCCACTCACACATGTATGCATTGACATTGTATCCATGAAACGCACACCTACAAATAAAAATTGTGATTATTATAGAAGTCAATATGTCATTGAATTCTGCTAGAAATTAAAGCAAATTTATAACAATAGTAAAGAGAGTAAATAAAGAATGTATAAAATAATAAAGAATTCCGGACTCTTTTTATCCTATTATATTTATATAAAAAATATTTTTTATTTTAGTTTTACACCTTATTTCTTTTTTCTGCATATAGAAGTCAGTTGCGAGTTCTCCACTTTCAACCAAAATATAAGACTGCATATGGACTAGCGAAACTCAATACCGTATATTATCTCCTCAAAACAGAAACACGAAAATAATTCATATGCCTTCAGTGGATATCAAACACACAATCATATAGGCCATTATGATTGTGTGTAATAGCTAAAAAAATAAATATTTCATAATTTCTCACAGCAAATTTTAATCTTATTACCTGTTTTATTTAGCCAATATTGCTCTTTAATTTTACTCCTGTCATATGAAACATTATGACCTACTACTATCCTCGGCCTATCTAAATCTGTCCCTTCATTTTCTCCATTACTCTCTAATGGTATAAGACTTTCATATTCTACAGTGCCAAAATATTGATGATTCTCTCCACTAGATAAATTTTCACTAACCCAGCCATACCTGTAATATTTAAAATAATATTTGTGGTTTTACACTAATTCAATGTGTTATATATTTAATTTTTTTAACCAATAAATATTTCCAAGAGTCCTGTAAAATAATAATCCATTACAATTGTTAATTTTATTTCCAAAAAAAATTCCTGTCCACATACAGCAGGCCAGGATTTACTTACTCATGGCCCCACACACCATCCAATTCTTGAGACATTGAACTTATTTATAGACATTTGTATTTTTTTACTATATATAGATATAAAGTCATTACCAAATAATAATATACTATAATTATAAAACCAGTAAGCTTGTACTTTATGACATCTATTTGTCATAAGGCTAAGCTTATAATAAAAAGATAAAAGCAAGTCAAATTGTATAGAATAAAATTATGAATAAAGTCAAATATATAAACTAATAAAAATTTTATTAATCAAATATTTTTTTTAATTAATTCTTACAAACCATGCATTAGGTGATACTGCACAAGCCAATGTAGGTCTTTTACCAGCTTTCATGAGGACTTCAACATCAAGAATTAATGCATCATCTAGAGGGAAAGGAACAGCTTGTGACCCTTTTGATGTGTATTTGGTCCAACCTTTTTGTTTAAGCCATTTCTATAATAAGAATCATTTTTTTAATTTTAAATGGTATTTTGTAATAAATGTATAGGTAAATTATATTTATAATCCATATAATGTTTTGCATAAATAATTTAATAAATACTCTTATATTCAGAACTGAACACTCAATAGATAGCTGGTGCTCTCAAACATGCCTACATTCCACAGTGGAGTCTAAAAAAATACTTACCTTTGGCAACTGTGGCAATTTACTAGAAGATAATACTCTTAACAGTTCTCTATATGGGGCACTTTGTTGCTCACCAATATTGTAAAAATGTTCTACAATATCTTTCCCTTCCAGTTTGGGTAGTTTCAGTTCTACATCTGACATATAAGTATTTTCTTTAAAATTTATTCCATGTTTATAAAGGTGGTCTTGAAAACTAAAACATACAAAAGTATGAAAAAGAAATTGTATGTATTAATTAAATATAATTGTATAATAAGCTACATATGATTTAAGAAATTAACCTTTTTATTAAATATGAATCAATATGAGTTGTCGCACCCTTGAATAATTGATCATATAAATTTTTTGAAATCATTTGGATATTAACACCATTAACTCTAAATTCTTTTGATAAATTTTCGTGTTCGGTTACAATTTCCACATCTTTTAGGTTATCACTATTTTGTTCGTTCTTTTGCTTTGAGACTTTGGTTTCACTTGATGGTAAGATATGACTAATTGGTCGTTGGCAGGCGTAACAAAATTGAGCATTCTTTAATGTTCTTACTTTGTTAAGCATTTTATTTTGTACAAAACAAAACCCGCGAAAATCAAAACAATAATATCAAACAATGACAGTATATGTTCCTAATGACAGCTGACATATACAGACGGTATGACATATATAGTCCGTCAAAATTTTTATTGCATATAAGAAGCACGCGCGGCAGACTTGCGCAGAACGCGTATTTTGATATCTGCACATAGACACCCGCACCGCTTCCCCGCGAGCCCAGTCACAATACTAAAGTACAGTCAAGCCAGTTCTTTAATATGAAATATGAATATAATATCATATGATAGCGTCATAGATTTAAAATGACGTAGTAGAGCATATTTACCTCGTAATATTACAAATAATAATTAACATGTTAGTCTTAAGCAACATGCAAAACCAAGTTATGGATAAGTATTTTTTATATAAAAGGGAGGTCTTAATAATTAATTAAGTTAGTAAATAAAATCTTTATCAATCCATATTCAATCAAAAAAATCGTATTTAAAAAATATTTTATTACCGTTTTATTTAAAACATTAATTAATGCGTGCAAGAAAGTTAAAAAAAAGTTTAAATAAAATTTGACAAATAACAAAGCAAGCGTTATATAATTATATCTGAGGCCAGACGTGGCGCAGCGGCACGACGTGTGACTGTAAAAACCGACTGATTGTGGGTTCGATCCCCACTCGAGGAGATGAATTATTATATTACATTTACTTAAATGTATATTTGCATTTCTTCGCTCTGGGGTTGAGGTTAAGCGCGGCGTTGTGTTCTGCCACTCAACACGCAATGCCTCCAGAATTCGGCAGAAAGTGGGGAACGGAGTGTCTTAACACTAGGTTCCCTCTGCCTACCCTGCTGTGTGCGGAATACAGCGTGAAGCTGATATATTTATTTATTAATTATATTTTCGTTTAAGCCATATAATGTAAACTCGATTGTACTTATAAAGATGTGTAGGTATGAATTTTCTGTAAGCACGTAGCGCTCACACAAAGATACATTATGGTAAAGTAATACCAGACTTTTGTTTTTTTTTACCTAAAAAATGAATTAAATAATTTACCCAGTATATATATTTTTAATATAGTCTTTTAGAAGTTTAAAAATTGCCAAATATTTTTTTATTATGCTATATGGCATAGTATATGAGCTTCCATTACGCATATTGAAAGATTATGTTGTACATAGATATATATAATATATAATGATTCATCTGTGTATATTGTATATACATAAATATCGCGGTTCATTAGTTATATAAGCAGAATTTTAGAATTGACTATAATTCATCACATAAAGACGTCATTTACAAAAAGTTTTTACTTTCCCGGCCAGTCTCGAATTATTCTCGACAACGATGATTGGAACAGCTGATTATTTTTTGATATTTAGATGTCCTAATAAAATTCCCCTTCTGTATCATTTACTACAATATAAAGATGATCAGGTATTTTAATTATCATTTTGATTAGCGTACGCGGGGCATTCCCCCGCGAGCGCCAACACTTCACGAGCGTCCATCAAAGCTCGTAATTTTTATCTCCCAGCCCGGTGACGCTGTCAAGACCATTCCAGGTCAACAGCATTAAAGTCCATTCAAAAAAAAATAATTATCATTTAAAAGTGATTTGTTAAGCTTGAGGTAAGACAACATAACAGGGTAATACGAACGTTTTCTGCGCTACTTTACGCGAGTACCTCCGATTATCAATAAGGATT
The DNA here is from genome assembly GCA_013403705.1 of Heliconius hermathena. Lineage (NCBI taxonomy): Eukaryota > Metazoa > Arthropoda > Insecta > Lepidoptera > Nymphalidae > Heliconius > Heliconius hermathena. The sequence continues at coordinate 37,721 of JAAIXJ010000756.1, read as the reverse complement.
TTGACAGACTACACGGTACGATACAATACATGATTTTCTTTTAAATATTTTTAAGATTATTATTAATAGCGTCATCTAGTAAAAAAAACATTTTTATTACCCTAATTTTCAAATAATACTCCCCATTTACCCTACTAAATAGAGAGAATATTTTTTTTTATATTAAATAAAAATTAATCAAAATCAGTTTCACGCTGTATCCCGCACACAGCAGGGTAGGCAGAGGGAACCTAGTGTTAAGACACTCCGTTCCCCACTTTCTGTCGAATTCTGGAGGCATTGCGTGTTGAATGGCAGAACTCAACGCCGCGTTTTTCCTCGAGACCAAAGTGAAGAAATGGAAATATAAATTTAAGTAAATATTTCATCTCCTTGAGTGAGGATCGAACCCACAACTAGTCGGTTTTACAGTCACACTTTGTGCCCCCACGCCACGACTAGCCTCTTAAATAAAAATTAAAAACTAATAAAAATTTAAATTATACATCATTACGGCACAAGCATACGACTGCAAAGATGACAGTTATAGGTTCACTCAACGCCTCGAAAATTCGGTGAAAAATGGGAAATGGAGTGTCTTAATCTTACTACAAAGTTCCCTCTGCCTACCTAAAAAGTGGGTTTAACAGGAGTGAAATAAAATACAACATAAATTTGGGACTTTTTATTATACCGTCAAACAATGCTTACATAATAATACTTCTATATATAGTTAAGTAAAAGTGTGAATATATAATGATTATAATTACATACTAAGTGCAACTTAAACATATAAGGAATGTAACAAAAACAAAAAATATTATCCTAGTTAGTTCTCAACTGATAGTCTCCATTCTGAGTGATGTATCTTACCCATGGCAGTGCTTGGTAACCACTTTTTTCTATGATTTTTAGATATCTTACTTGAATACCAGAAGTTGTGAAATAAGGAATTTCGAATTTGACTTGTATTGGTGGCTTACCATCAGTGTCTTCACACTCAACTGATGGTAGACCAAAGTGAGCTCTCATTAAATACTCTTTTCCACCAGGGAAGGATTTGATAGACCAGGTAATTGCATTTTGCTCTGGAGTATACTTTACACTTCCAATAGTAGTCTTAAATTTCGGAGAGTCAGCATCTGCAGGCACAGGTATAATAATCTCAACATTGTTAGCTGTTGACCGTCTCTTGAATTGTGACTTAGCTTTGATCATATACTCCACTCTGGAGTGGGCATGCCGTTCAATGACAGATTCTATCCATATCAAAGGTTTAACATGAGTATTTAACCTGTAAGACATAAGCTCAAATTCACCATCCGGGGGTATAAAAGAAATGGTCCTGTCATTTTCAAAGCGTGAGAGCCTAACACATTGATGGAACTTCACATCTTCTAACTCTACAGACTTGGATTTCCCTCGACCAGTACTTTCAAACAGTACTTTGTCATTTAGTCCAAGGCGTAGCTCAGGCATACCAGATAAATAAACTCTCATTTTGATGGCACCAACAATTTCACTTCTCAAAACATTACCGTTTGAATTAGCCAATAAATTAACAGATTCTATGACATCAAGGAATACTTCATTCTTTCTATACTTAATGCCTTCTGATCTCCAAGAAACGGCATTTGTAACTGCCATGGGAATACGAGGTTGCATTTCCAACTTATGACCTTCTTGTGTTATATATTCTTGTAATATTTTACTATCAGTAGTTTGAGGATATCCAAAATCTAAAAGTTCATCCATTAATTCATATATTACAACAAAATTATCACGAATACTTTCCTCTTCAAGTTCTTTAAAATATTCAGTCATGACTTCCACTATTTTATAAAGAAATACAAAAACAAGGGCAATGTTAGCATTTTTTTTAGTAGTAGAAACAATATAGAGATTGTTTGTCTTGATATAAGCAAATGTACACTCGCTTGTTTGCAATAAGGGTGTCCACATGCCTTCTTCCTCTTTCTCCATTAGGAGTGGCATGAATTTGTCTATAACACCCATGTCAACATCTCCACGGTAGTTCCTCGATATGAGGACTTTACCCTTTACATCTAGTATATAGATTGCTGACGAAGACATCGTAGAATCTGAAAACAGAATTGTCAATAAGTGGCCGTCGTTAGCTACACTTATACCTTCAAACCAGTTTTTATCATTTTGTATACTGAAGTCTCGCAAAAAGCTATAAAAACACTTATTGTTTTTTGCGGAACTGTTAAATATCGTGTTAATTTTTAATACTTACAGGAAAAGCTGAATATTTTCACGAATTAAAACTCATAGCTGCACAATCCAATAAATGAACTATCGTAAATCTTGATGACGGCGATGACGCAACGTCTGACAAATGACAACTTACTTCTAATTTGTTGACAATGACAACACAAAAGACTGCTCAGTATTGCTAGTGCATTAAGGCTAGCCACACTCATAATACACACACTATTTGGCAGTTCTCCTAAAATTGTTATTTTTAACCAAAATTGTGTCTTTTGTAAAACCAGCGTGTAAAGCTGAAATTTTGCTGTGAGATATAAGCTTGGACATTATAATATACGTTTATTGAAGTGGCATCTATGAACAAGCCATGTTTATTTTATAAATGAAATTTTTAAAAAATATTTTAATACGTACAATGACCATTAGTGTAGAATAATGATAAGCAACTGAAGGAAAATGATGCTGTGGTACCAACAATGATTCTTTACAATTAAAATTAAACACTTACTTATTTAGCTTCACGCTGTGTTACTAGTGGGAAAGTCAGACAGAACGGAACGCCAAACGCTACGGTCTCTATGTACCTCTTTCACCTCGTCCACTATCATCAACTTTTCATACATGCCATCTGGGGCGTCCTCTTGCTTTTTACGTGATTTTCCTCCTTCAGTATCTTTGATGTTGTACTTTTGAAGGTCAACCGAGGTCTCCCCCTATCTTTGTTACCGCTCACTTTTTCTTCATTAATCTTTTTTGCTATTCCTTCATCACCAATCCATTGCCACGTTCTATTATATTTTCACCGTGAAAAGTATGATTCACTTATTCCTAGCGGATCAGTATATTTAAGGTTAATTTGTGGACACACGAGTGCTTAGGATGCTATACAATACGTAGACCAATATGTAGTCGTTACTAGAATAAGGAATCTGTTTCATTTTGAGGTACGAGACGTCCAAACTTGGAGTCGAATTATCGCATAAGAAGCTGGAAGTTTTATCCATCGATCAAAGAGGAATAAGTCCTTCCAAAATATTAGACATCTTTGAAACAGAAGACGGAAGCGTTGAAGTATACTCTGCCATTAAATTTAAGAATCAAATGACAAAAGCAGCGACAGAAATATGTGGTAAATGAAAACGAAGTTTTAGTAAAACGGATGATAAAGTGAAAGACACTGTAGAGAAAAAAGCTCGTTAGGATCATAAGGCCTCAGATAAATTTTTTTAAAAAAGAAAAAGGATAAGCTACAAAGGCACCAAACGAAAGTACTGATAAAGATGAAGCGTGAAAATTATGAGAAAGAAAGAAATAAAACGTTAACGAGCAAAATTTCTAACGAAATTTTAGTAATTCCTAAGGTTGTTTACTAATTTGCCACATATTTTACAGCAATGAGCAGATCGCAGGAGATCCTAAACAAAGAATTTTTTTTAGATGTTTGACAGGGGTGCAAGATATTTTGGGAGACTACCTCGGTACAATACTTTAATCGCTTCCTGTGTTGTAAAGTATGTTTATAGAGATCACTCAGCCTATGTGCGAGAAGGAAAAGGCACCTCTCACGTATTGAATATGGTTGCGCCATGTCAACTTGGCAGCATGAAGTGACACAAAGTGACATGCGAGGGAAAATTTTCTTCCCAAGGAAAGTCCTTTCTTAAAGAAGGACCAGAGCAGGCTCTGGTGCTCTTCTGGGCTCTTCTTGCATTTGAAGGAAATGAAGAAATTTGAATTTGAAAATGAAAAGACACAGGCGTATTGCTGCCGGTAACAGAATTAGCGGTACCTTAGATGCAGTGGTGAGACCGTGAAATAACAGAATAGTTGCATGTTTAGGTACACTGTGCAATGCTGACGAACAGCGCTGATATACGGCAGCGAAACGTAGGTGTTGCAGAAGAAGAATGAAAAAAACGTAAGATACATAACATTAAATTCCTCGTAACTAGTTGTGTAAAATATCCTAAATTGTATGGGTTGCCGAAAATACACAATAAGACTAAACTGACTGTATCTTCAATGGTTAGCCAAATCGGTATGCCGAGGTATAAACTGGCTCAACATACCAAAGACTCTTACCATTTTGTTTGTGGGCTGATAGATCTTAAGTTAGCTAACAAAGAAAACATACTCACATATTTCAATAGTGAATCTTACCCACATTTTTCTACCATTGGCAAATCTTTATTTCAAAGAGCTTTGATAGGTGAAGAATGCCTTTCATCAGAGCAAGATGCCTACTCCCCTCCAGCGTTATCAGAAGACCCTCAGTAGAAAGACAACCGGGACTTCTACCATATGTAAAACAACTTTTGAAACATATAGAAATGCAACATTTTAAGAGCATTTTAAGAGAAAAACTTGCATTAAAACTATATTTAAGTCTAACAAGAAAGTAAATCCAATTCTTAAGACCAGTGAAACGTAATTTTCCTCTGCATTGTGTAGACCTATAAAAACTAGATAGTAACTGAAATTTAACATACATTGTTCAAAAAAGAGGAAGCATCGGTATTGGGGGAATCTCCGATATCAAGAATGAACATGAATCAAAGTCAGCTGCGTCTGGGTAAAGAGCGGATAAACCTAACCATAATATCAGGCCTTATAAATCTCAAACCCTCGCTCGGGAGAAAAGATATTATATATACAGGAGGAAGGCCACGAAAAAACATAAGAAACCCCCGCATGGCATTTATAGAGAGATTGACGAGTGGTAACAGTTGATAAAGTAAAACATACAGAGAGTAGGGCTTTTGGCGCTCCGTTCTCTCTGACTACCCGCTATGGATAAAGTGAGATGTAAAAAATAAAGAATAATGCAAAAAATAAATAAAAACAACTAAAGAATATTAATAGAAATCGTTAAATTTTAGATATATTTTATTAACTCTAAATATAAAATTTAAGTTAAAGTAGCTCATTTTTGTACTGTTCTATATGCTAAAAACAGTAATATTATTTATAACATTTCCATTACACAGAAACTAAATGCCATGGAAGTGATATAGCAAGAACATTCAAAAGAATAGAATCCGAGAAAAATTCACGAACAAAATTTTGGTACTACGTAAATTTTTTGTCATAGCTGGTTTAAACATTAAAAATTCATCACACGACCCATCCGTGAGTATTAGTACTATTAGAAATATGTCTAAGATTCAGGACTACAGCCTGAAATCAGACCCATTCGTCTACTCTAAAAGCTAATAATCATTGTCTTCAGTTTACTTCTCTTCCAGCGTCATTGTCATCTTTTATCATTTTATTGGCAATGACGTCGCAATCAATGATTTTTTTACATAAAACGCGTTGGAATTTTATAAAAAATTCAATGTTCATGAATGGTTACATGGTTACAAATTTTGTTCAAAATGTCAATATAAGTATATAGTAACGATTGCCGAAACATTTATAATCTAAAAGTAGTAAATAAAGATATCAATGACGATTGATGCGCTAAAATTAGGAGAATCCAATTTAAGACTTATATCTAAATTGTTAAAGCTTCTGTGGCGGCCGTTGCACCGTCGGAAATTAAAGCTCTACATGCTAACATTATTATAACCCAAAATACGTTACGTACGTACGTTAGATAACGTATTTTCGTGGCAATATTTAAAACAAAAGCTCGTTCGATCAATGACCCCATTTTTATAAACTTTTTTTGCGATCGATTTTTGTGTAGCTATACCTAAATTATAAGCACGTTTTATTATTAAAAACTTTAAGTATGTACTTATTTCATTAAAAATAACAAAAAAAAATATATAATATTTTAATTACGAATATTTTTGAAAAGAAATTAGCTAAGAATACACCAAATCTCCACGTAAAATATTCAGTTTTTTGAAGCTTTTTTCTTAAAATATATTTTTGTATACACTAAATCATTAAACTTGTCAAGACGACTTGTTTATTATTTAGTTAAGTATTTAATATGATATTCATCTTCTCAAAATAATTTACGATTAATGAGTAAGGACAAGGAAATTAAAATTTGAGTGTTTCGGAGAACTGCCATGTAGATTATTATCAGTATTCTTTTATGGTAACATTAACTATTTGACACTTTAGCTTATTGTTTTTTTTAATTTTTACTGTCTCTGTGTTTGGGGTAGGTCGGCGTCGGGCTTACTATTTTTACTTTGTTTTTATTTAGTTAAATGAACTCAACGGTTTTTGTAAGATGAAATAACCATGAAATGGTTAATTAGTGCTTTGTTTAGATTTATGTATACGCTTTTTTTCTTATAATCGGCAAACCTGCTGTTATTTATGGAAAAGAATGATAACGAGGACCCAGCAAAAACAAAGAAATCCTTTAGTGTTCTTAGATATCTTAATCGATGGAGAGAAAGGTTAGTTATTATATTGATTTAAGTTATTGAAATGAATAAATGTTGTCTTGCCTTTTAATATAAAATGAGGGTTATGTTAGTATTTCTTAGTTATGATTATTCTTATTAGAATTTTTAGATTTTATATTCAGTTCTGTGGGCCGAGGCCGCGTAAGTTTTGTATGATTGTTATGTTGCAAATTTAGTACATTTATCAGAATGCCTCATATTGTTACATGTTAGACATGTGCATTATTTATCTACAATTTGATACTCATTGTATGTAAATAGACTAATAAACTATTTTATTATTTTGTAATGATTTCGTATAGTGACTAATTCCTTGAGAATATTCTTATATTTATTTTTTTGAATACACATTGGACACATTCATGAATTTTATGAACATTACTTTATTACTGTACTTTTGTATTGTAAATTTGCTTTGTTAATAGTTTTAAAATCAAATACATATATTTACTATTTTCTATGGATAAAGTTATTAGATAAGGACAAAATATTTGAGAAAATAAAACATAAATAAATTAATTTTTAGAAGAACCTATTTAGCATTCCACAAGTTCATTATGCAGATGCTGGGCCTTTTTAGTGATAAGTTGTAAAATTGTAGGTTTAATGGGCCTAATTTAAAATTAAAATTACTCTTTCTAATCAACCAAGATAAAAACATTATAAAATTTTTTTTTTTAATTTTATGTTATTATGTTGAAGCTGGGCGTATTGTGATAGAACTGAGACATGATGTTGTGCCTAAAACGGCAGAGAACTTCCGAGCTCTCTGCACTGGAGAAAAAGGTATCGGAATCTTTGGAAAACCTCTTCATTTTAAAGGAGTTCGATTTCATAAAGGTAATATATATTATTTTACTAGTGTGCCCAGTAGACATTCTCCCAAATTAGATATATTATGCATCACCATAAACAAAATTCAAGGCCTTTGTGGCTGTAAATCCTATAATCGTATGTTCATTTTCCACTCCAGAGAATAAAGTATTTAATATTTTGATTTCGCTGCTCTGGTAACGAGGCAAAATGCAGCATTGAGTTCCACCACCCAACACAATGCATCAAGAATTTGGTACAATGTCGAGAACAGAGGTGTGTTATAGGAGTATGGAGTGTCTTTTCAATAGGTTCCTGGGTTCTATGCCCTGTTCTGATACAAAAAAAAAACAATAAATATTATATATACACAGTTTCTTACTGTTTAGTTGCTCTTATACATGCAGAGCAATACATATAACATTAAGATATATTTTAAGTCTGCTGTATATTATTTACTTAATAAAGTTTTAGAATTTATTCAAATAAATACTTTATTATTTGTCTCATAACAAGGAAATCTGTAAAATTATATTGAATATTACCATATTTTTTTTATTTATATTATATAAGAAAATTCATACGCTATATAATTTTTAGTCAGGAAAATTCATTACTTAGGGCCATTAATTATTATTATTATATTATGTTGTTTAACAAATAACTATTCTAAGTTTGAACTTGTAGTTAAACCTTGACATAGTAATTGTCATTCAGTCAGTCAATACAGAGTTATGGTTATTTCATGAAGCATTAACCTTGATCATTGTTTATTGCAAAAAGATATATATAAGACAAATGCAATAGTATATTTACATATAAATTACAGTATTATTATATTTTTTTATCAGAATCATTTAGGACATGGAATCTAAAGTAGAAAATAGTAATAAAACATATTGATGGGTCCTAAGTATATGGGCCAAACTAACAATTTGGCAATTTTGACTTTTTTATGCCAAACGCATTCTATCGATATAGTTTATCAGGTCAGCTATTAAAAAATAGAAATTTCTGCATAGAAATAGGACTTTTTGTTAGAATATAACGGCCTATCTAACACTCATTTAAGCGTATAAGGGCCAAATAGTCATTTAAGACTTCTACGCGGGGAATTTCCACACATTTATTTATGTTTGGGGCCAATCAGCCAGATTGATACTTATACGCTAAACAAAGCAATGGTTGCACTGTGTTGACTGAAAAAGTTTAGTATTGTTTTTATTACGTTCGTCATTAGATAGATAACAAAAAACGTCTCTTTTTCACCAATTATGAGATAGAACGGCCAAAGTGGTAAATTGGCCCATGTACGTGTTTTATTGAAAAAAAATATACTTAGGCTCTAAAATATTTTTTCACTTTTGAGTTATTGGGGCGTTATTTTTAATTAATAATTGCCCAGATTATGTACTATACTTTTCTTACTGTCCCATTTGCTATTTAAAGCCAGAAATAAGCTTCATAATTGCATTTTAAGTTTGATTTAAGATTTCGGAGTGACTCTACTAAGACAATCAAAATTATACATCAGAAAATTAATCTATTAACATGCTTATTTCTAATAATAATCATTAATCAAGTAATATATCTACTGCCGTAAGTTTCAGGAAAAAAACTTACTAAGAAACGTGACAGTGGATTAATGAATAGATTCAAAACTAATAAGACTTAAAATTACAGAGAAAGCATATATGTAATAAGAAATAGGAAAAATTTTGGTAAATTGTTAGAGCTCATTTACGTTAAATATATTGTATTTGAATAACTTGATGAAGACACGAGGCGTGGTACACTTCATAAGTTTTAGATCGTTGGTCATTATTCTGAGCAATATGGATTTATTGACAACTGTGTCTTGGTGAAGGAGCATAACCATGTGTCTGTGAACGCGACAGGTTTGGGTTCTATT
>JAAIXJ010000756.1:0-28335 GCA_013403705.1 Heliconius hermathena | reverse complement strand
CCTACCCTGCTGGGTGCGGGATACAGCGTGAAGCTGATATAAAAATTAACTAATAAAAAACTTTAATCGCCTCTAATTATATCGTGTCAAATAAGACAATAAGTAATTTTATCTCTTTATTTTTTGATTGATGTTATACAGACTTTATTTTTTGTCTGTCCACGTCAATACTTTTTTTTTATTAAAGCTAAATTTTTACTAAATTGAATAGTTAGATCTTACTAAAATTCAACATTCAATTAAGCTTTTCTTTAAGAAATACAATATATTCATATAGAGGACCTAATAATAATCATTTTTGGGGCTGATTATTTTTTAAAACAATGTGTAAACGCGATTTTTTTTCTATTACTTAAATGATCTAAGTGAAAACTCAGTTATCATGTTACCAAATCGTATAACGTATAAGTCTCTATGTGACATAGTTACCACAATACCTAACTTACTATCATTCGTTATAATCAGTTGTTACCTTAGTCTCATTATTAATCAGTTTTATAAGTAAAATATGAAAAAAATATTATATTTTGTTACTTAGCATTATACGCGTAAAACAGCCAATGTGGTACATTGGCCTTTTTAGAGTGTTTTTAGATAAGAATAAATATAACAAAAACTAACGTATAAGGGCCATTGTGCAGTAAAAACAAAACTAGGATAAATATAAATAAAATACTACGGTATATATAAAGAGGATAGTTGTCTTAGCTGATAAGCAAAGTTTCGTTTTCTTCGGATGTACCAACATAAAATTATAGCAAATTTAAACTTTGGAAGCCTCTCCTGTAAAGTTGTGATTTCGCACTTTGGCCCTTATACTTAGGAGCCATCGATATTTCGACAGTCCTTAGGCAAAGTATTGAAAGTGAAAAAATGCAAGTATCTTTTATTGCTGTTTTGAAATACTAACAAGGGTAATTTTTGATTATTTACACATTCAAAAATGCATAAATATTATAATTATTTTTTTCTAATTTTGGAAAAATCATAACAGTAGTTTAAAAAAAAGTGAAAAGCATTTGCGATTTTTCCCTAACGATACTTAGGGACCATCAATTTATTTCTACTAGAGATTAAGAAAGAAAAAATTAGCTTCATGTGGTATCCCGTATACAGCATGGTAGAGTAGGGCAGAGGGCACCGAGTGTAACCTAGTTCGAGCCATTGCGTGTTCAGTGGCGGAACTCAGTGCCAGGCCTTGGTGCCAGAGCGAAGAATTGAAAATAATAATTCATTCCCTCGAGAGGAGATCGAAGCCACAACCGTTGGGTTACAGTCACACCCTTGTGCCCCTGGGTCACGACGGTCTCTATATAGTGGAAATAACTTGGACATAAATACTCTCTTTTTGTTTTTCTTCTTTATCTACAGCTGCTATAAAAATATTTCAGTTTGGTCAATTTAATTCTGTAGGTCATTATTGGATAAAATTTACTTTAAATTTTGTTTTATTTATTACAGCAATATCACAGTTTATGGTGCAAGGTGGGGACATAATCAATGGAGATGGGACTGGCGGCGAGAGCATATACGGTCCTACGTTTGAAGATGAAAATTTTAAATTACAGGTATATTTGCATTTTGCACTTTTGCTTATATGTAATATTCAAACCTTTGTATTGTTATGGTTAATAATATAAACTGAATATTTATTTTTAAATTGTAATCATTATTCCGTGAGCTCCGCATATAAATGTCTTCAAAACAATCGGCAAATAAAGCGATAAACAAATGTATTACATAGGTACTTTATGTTTTCTCTGTAAAATGCAAACAATGCCGCATAAACTAAAACCTATAAATCTACAATTATGAATTTTGTTAAATACTTACAATATAATTGAAACAAAAAGTGTGAAAACTTAATTTTATAGTTAAGTATATCATAAGAAAAAAACATTCACAAACTTACATATATGTGTAATTCATTTCATTGAAAAGAATTGCATATGCCAGCAAACTTATTATGTAAACTCTTTAAAATGGTATTTCTTATTTACCTGACCGGTTTTTTCCTCATATTTAGCATGAAACCGGCGTCCTCAGTATGGCCAATGCGGGTCCAAACACAAATGGTTCACAATTCTGCGTAACGAGCGTGCCGTGTCCACATTTAGATGACACTAACGTAGTGTTCGGTAGAGTGCTGGCGGGCTTGGGCATTGTGGTGGAGATACAGAGGCTGGCGGACGATGGACGGCCCAAAGTGGTGAGATTATTTTAAATATGTTTTTTTCTTTTGATGTTGTTTTAGATTATATTCTGGTGCCTGAATTCTCTTAAGTATAGTTTAAAGCTCACGCTGTATCCCACATGTAAAAAGGTAGGGAGAGGAAGCCGAGTCTTAAGACCCTCCGCTCTCCACTTTCCGCCGTATTCTGGAGGCATTGCGTATTGAGTGATGGATCTCAACGCCGCGTTTTGCGTCGATACCAGAGCAAAGAAATGAAAATATTTCATTTGCTCGAGTGAGAATCGAACCTACAACCTGTCGCGTTTATAGCCACACACTTTTGCCTCTGCACCAAAACTGGCCTCTAATGAATAAAAGAATGATCTAATGTATTGTAACTAGTGGTTCGATTGTACTGCAAAATATTTATTTTCTTATCTAAATTACGTTCGTGATCTATTAATAACATTATCATTTTAAAGACAATATCCATATATTGAAAACTAATGCTAATTCAATAAAATAATTATTTTGTGGTAACATTGTTGCATGCAAAACTTTATATTGAGATAACCTTTTCATTTATGAACCGATTGAAATAAAGCATACACTAAATGTCAAGAGAAGTTTGCCAAATAAAAAGAGTGAAAATCAAATCGGTTAAACACACAGAGAACAGACTAACCTTCACACTAAAAACTACTGAAAACTTTTTACAGTAAGCTAGCTACAGTAATCGGTTACAATTTAAGTAAATATCTTATACAATTTTGCTATATAAATAAAGAAATATATGACTTAATTAAATTTTTTTGTAATCATTTCAAAATGAATTCAAAAAAGTAAGAAGTGTGGAGATAATCTTTTTCTTTAAAGTTTTTAAAGAGAAATCTTATTTTTGGTTTACAAAGCCAAAGTTTTTTTTACTATAATATAAAAAAAATATTATATTTTTATTGGAAATATCTCCATCTATCTTAGATTTAATAACAGATAAACAAAAAAAAAAACTCTTTCCTGTCCCATCTCTCATAATTAGTTATCTGATATTTTTGTGAAGTTAACCTCTAATTATTTTTTCCATTTACGTTGTATCCCGCATATAACAGGGAAGGCAGAAGGATCCTAGTGTTAAGTCACTCCTTTCCCCAAGCACCTTCTAATAATTGAGTCATTACGTGTTGAGTGGCAGAATTACACGCCGCTCTTTGTCTTTTTACTCCATGTTGGAGTCGAATTCAAAACTTTGCCGTAGCGCCGTAGGTGCACTTCATCTAAATACATGATATCTATTATATAAAATTATCTTGTAATTATTTAAAAACAATAAATATAATTTAAAAAAACCACTATTGTGGCTTCGTTAATAATATTAATACAATAAAAATAAACATATATAATAATAACAATGGTAATTGGGTTAGCTTTTTTCTGTAATAATCTTGTATTGTATGTATTCTTTTAAATGTAATATCGACATCAAAAGTCGATGTTATACATACGATTGTGAAAGCGTTATTGTAATGGGATTAGGTTGATACTAAAAATAAAGTTTTTTATTTTACAATTCCAATTATTAATTTAATAAATGTATATTGATTTTTAAGGTTCCGTACCATTTAAAGAACAAAGGAACCATTATCAGATTACTTTGTTATCCGTCCGTCTGTCTGTCTGTCTTTATCAAAATTAATAGGGTACTTCCGGTTGACATAGAATTATGAGAACTATACATTTGTGGTTAAATCATAAGAAATAATAGGTTTAAACAGGGGGCAAAATTTGGTATTAAAGCCGTTGAAGTGAGGTATCAGATGAAAGGGCTAATCTAAGCTAAAATTTCAGAAAAGGCTCGAGACCTCCAATTTTTTACGGAACCCTCGGTGGGTGACTCTCGGTACTCGCGCTTGGACGTGTGGGAGAGTCACTTCGCCAGCAATGGCAACAAGCATGGGCAGACTCGACCGGATTATTACCACCCTCGGCATTCGGGGTGAAATGGCTTTTTGCCACTGCGTATCGCTTTAGGTAATGCCGGGCTTCGGTGCCCAACCCCTACCCCCTTCTTGAAATATGATAGCGGCAACTCAAAGACAAACTACCCCAGGAGGTTACCAGCACCTCCAGTGTTGGAGAATCCCTCCCTGAATCTACAAACTCAGGCCCTTCGAATTCTGGGGAGAGCACAAATTCGCACTATGGACAGGGCAAGTGGGGCGTACGCTCCACGGCGACCCCGACCACGCTCAACGTGGACTTTTGCAACATCACTGCAACCTGAATGCCGTCCACCACCATCTTGAGACGGCACGGCTGTCCTTGTTATTTCTGACGGAGAATTAGCTTGCTCGACCGAGCAACACAGCTTATCTTCAAAACCTCGGCTACAAAATAAAACATTACTTTATCTTGCAAATTTTCAAGGTCAGGACCTGTCAACTATTTGGCTTCTTGTTGACTTGGACGACCATGTCCGAGTCTACGCATGCCTTTACAGTTCCCACAGTGGTAAAGCAGAAACGGATCGCCTCATGAAGCATATGCAATCAGCTATCGACGATATGCTCTCACAGATTGCCTTCGCTGAGGTCGTGATGTTTGGTATTTTTATACGCACCACCGATCATGCTGGGAGTGCTATATTCGACCTTGCTATGGCGGCTCAACTAATTGAGGCATCCCCAATTAGTTGAGCCGCCTACGCGACTCCCGGGCATGGACAATCACAAGATCTCTGTCAGACACACGGAACAGTACCAGGTTGTCGTCGATGCCGTTTTGGGGTCTTTAGACCACCGTCTGGTACGGAGTGTGGTGTCAATTATGCGCGGCAGTTGCAGAACATTCGCAACTCGTCGCGTCTGGCACTACAAGTCAGCAGATTGTAGTCAGTTGATCTTATTCCTGGGGGCCGGTTTGCTTCTCGTCTTAGTAGGAGTAACTGTGATACTGCTGTTACCGACGTAGCTCTGAACTTTTTATTCTTAGCATTGTAGTGCCAATCGGTGTCAACACACAGCTTTGGTTTGATACGTCTTGCAAGCTTGCTGTCTTTAGCAAACGCGAGGCATAACAGATATGGGCTGAGGCACTGGTTACTAAGTGTCCAAAGATGAAAGCCTCAAAGAGGAAGTTTAACCGAGCCTCTAGGTTCTTTAAGAAGCAAATTGCCAGAGAAGGTCCGAGCATATTGCACAAATCAGAGAGAATCTTGAGCCCGTCCGGAATTCATGAGTTTTGAGCCCTTTCAAAGGCTGCACTTGGCAACTTTAGCCAGCCTTCGCTTCTGCCATTACGCGCAGTAAATGACATCTTGGTCCATGCGGCTAATGAGAAAGCCGATCTCCTAGGCGCTCTCTTTTGTTCAAACTTGACTACGGATGACCAAGGAACAACGTCGCCTACCGTCCTGCGGTACCAGAGCTCACTGCCTGAGATTAAGTTAACCCAAAGGCTATTAGGCGAGCTCTATCCTCTTTGGACACCGACAAGTCCTGCGGGCCAGATGGCATCTCCCCTTTAGTGGTCCTGAGCACAGACACTGGTGCCAACGCGTTTTTTCGGCACTCTTATTCAATGCAAAAGTCGTAGTCCCAGACTTGTGGAATCCACCCGATCAAGAAGAAAGGCGACGGTTCCAATCCATCTAACTATAGGCTATCACTTCCCGGCTCTCGAAAGTGATGGAGAGCATAAATAGGCAGCTCTTGGTTTATCTCGACGATCACTAACTGATTATTGACAGTCAATATGGCTTCTGCCATGGTCGCTCAACCGGTGATCTTCTGGTTTATCTACCCACCGCTGGGCTGCGGTTATCGAAAATAATGGAGAGGGCAGTTTGGACATGGCGAAGGCGGCTTCGATCGAGTGTGGCATAAGGCGTGCAAAACTTTCATCATACGGGCTTCCCGAGAATTTTTGCAAGTGGATCACCAGCTTTCTTACTGGGCGCAGCATCAAGGTCGCTGTCGACGGTTTCTGCTCTCAATACATGCCCATAAACGCTGGCGACCCCCAAGGCTGTGTGCTGTCCCCTACGCTGTCTCTTCTGCATATCAATGACATGTTAAAGGATTCTAGCATTCATTGAATAAGGTGAGGTGAGGTGGACACCAGACTATTCTGGAGTGGGCACAGACCACTCGGCCGCTATTCTTACGTCCATGGATATAGCGCGTAGCTAATAAATAAAAAATAAACCACGGTACAGTGGGATAGCGTTATGACTTGACTGTTAACGCAATGTTTGTGTGTTTGATCACTCGGATATACTTACTCATTGGATTATTTTCATTTCTTCGCTCTGGACAAGACGCTGCGTTCTGACAGAGTTCCGACTCTCAACATAAATACCAATGTCTTGGATGCGAACGGCAAGAGAAATACGGAATGTGCTGTTCTTCTGCCTACTTTGCAATATTTGGGATGAAATGAAGCTAATCTCTGTATATAATAAAACAGTAAAAATATTTTGTCTGTACATTTAGTAATTTTGACTGAAATGAATATAGGGACACTTATAAAAGAATAATAGGAAGCAAAAAAATTTTTTTTTATTTCTTGTCGGTCTGTCTGTCTGTCTATTTGTATGGTCACATTTTTCTCTGAAAGTACTGAACCGATTTACTTAAAAGTTTCACCAATTGCTTTGTTTTAACTCAACATTTAAAGTTGTTTCATCAAAATCAGTTCATCAATTCAAAAAAGTTATCGGCATTTATATATTTGAATGAACTCAAGGTATTAGTTTGCCTGCGAATGTTATATAGCAATCGCGCTGGTAAGATTCTTGGCTAAAGAATGACATTCGAAACGTCTTAGTTCTATGACTGTTGTTGAAAAATATATTAGGTCCTTGAATAAGTTATCGCTGTTTTTTGTTTAAAAAAAATAATTTAAAATATAATGCTTACAATGACATTACTCAAAGTATTGTCCATCATTAGAGACCACTTTCTCTCATCTCTCTGGTAGCAATTGAATCCCCTGTCGGAAAAACGACTCATCTTTCGAGGCAATCCAGGAATCAAGCCATTTCTCGGCTTCTTCAAAAGAATGGAAGCGCTGCTCGCTTAAACCGTGCGCCATCGACCGAAACAAGTGGTAATCGGAGGGGGCTATGTCCGGTGAATACGGCGGGTGGGGTAGAACTTCCCATTGAAGTGTTTCCAGGTAAGTTTTGACTGGTTTTGCCACATGTGGCCGAGCATTATCATGTAATAAAATCACTTTGTCGTGTCTCTGCTCGTATAGTGGCCGCTTTTCTTTCAGAGCGCGACTCAAACGCATCAACTGAAGTCGATAGCGAGCTCCCGTGATAGTTTCATTAGGTTTAAGCAGCTCATAATAAATTACGCCCTGCTGATCCCACCAAATGCAGAGAAGAAGCTTAGAACCATGGATATTTGGTTTTGGCGACGATGTTGATGCGTGACCCGGCATGCCCCACGATTTTTTTCGCTTTGGATTGTCGTAGTGAATCCACTTTTCATCCCCAGTGACGATACGGTGCAGAAAACCTTTTCTCTTTTGCCGTTGAAGCAACAATTCACACATGAGAAAACGTCGTTCTACGTCTCTCGGCTTCAACTCATACGGCACCCAATGCCCTTGCTTTTGGATCATTCCTAACGCTTTTAAACGTTTTGAAACTGTTGACGCATCTACTTGTAACGTTTTCCCGAGCTCTACTAACGTCTGACATGGATCTTCTTCAAGCAATGCCTCCAATTCTGTCTTCAAATTTTGTCGGTGCTCCAGAACGCTCTTTGTCTTCAAGGTCAAAATCATTACTTTTGAAGCGCCTAAACCAGTCTCTGCACGTTGTATTCGACAAAGCATTGTCTCAACGAGAATTCTGTGTGCTTCTGCTGCAGATTTTTTCTGAATAAAGCAGTGCAATAAAATTCCCCGCAAAAACACTTTATTTGGCACAAAAGTACACATTTTCACAAAGGGAAAATAAATATGTAGTTGACACTGTAGTAAACACTATTCTACTATAATTTGAGGTTACATATAGTACTACTTTGGTGATTCGTTACCGTACGAAATTCCATGCACAGAGTGCCGCAACGCCATCTTTCAAAAAACAGCAGCAACTTATTCAAGGTCCTAATATATTTTTAAAGCACTATTGTTCAGAGTACAAACAATAAAGTAAACAAAATTGAATTGTTAGTGAAGGTTACCTTCATAAATAATAGCAGTTAAGTTTAAGTCGTAATTAATTCAACACATATAATATATAAAGACCGATTTGATATTCAAAGAAATATTAAGTAAATACATAGATTCTTCGGTTCGTTCGTTCGTTTGAAATAAATATATATAAAATGCCTAAAAACAGTCTTTCTAAGTGCACTCTGTAACGACTACATATTTACCTTCATAAATCATGACAGTTAAGTTTAAATCGTAATTAATTGAACACAGAAATAAAGACCGATTTGACCTTCAAAGAAATATTAAGTAAATACGTTTACTTATAAATACTTAATAATATTACTATAATATATACTAATAAACACTCTGTATATTATTTTATATTTCCCTATAGGAATGTATAATTGAAGATAGCGGCGAAATAAAAGACTTCGATAACTGGGACGTGTGTTGTAGCGACGGCAGTGCTGACCACATGCCAGAGTATCCAGAGGATCAGCGCACCAATCTTACTGTGAGTGTGTTATGTTTGATTTTTAGACTCTGTATGTCTATAAGAAATATATATTGGCAAAATTTCTCAACTTGAATAACATGGGAGAGACTAAATGGTGATTGAAAGTTTAATTGTTTATTGATTACTAATTTTATAAGTAGGTGATAATAAACCAAAGAAAGAAGAGAAATTGGAGAAAGTAGTAGTAATATATGACTGTGACACCAGTAACGTCCGGGGAACGGAGTGTCTTAACACTAGGTTCCCTCTGCCTACCCTGCTTTGTGCGGGATACAGCGTGAAGCTGATTTGATTTTTTTCAATATCTATTATAAGAAATTAATATTAAAAGAATAGTGGAAATAATTGTGTAATAAATGATTTCTTGATTCCGTAAACCTCACTCGACCGATTTATATTGAATATTTAATATTATAGAAAGAGCTTATACAGGAAGTAGAAGTGTCAGCACCACTTTAAATGAAACCACAGTTTTAACTACTCCATAAAAGCTTAATACAATTATTTTTTTTCCAAAAATGAAAAAATGATTTTTTCAAGCAAAATAAATAATAAAATTGTCGTTTTAAAATAAAACGCCATTTATATGGACGACACACGCACACATAAACCTATCAAAGGAACACCGCCGCACACGCCTCATTCCGAAATCGAGTTGTAGGTATTGGCGATAAACTTCAAAGTGGCTTAACCTTTAGTAGTATTTTTGTAGTAGTAAGTGTTTACATTATTGGGATCTATGCGTAATCGCGTCACACGAAATACAGGTATGGATAAAAATCGTGAAATGAAAAAAAAATCCTACGTCCAAACTGTTGAGGCATCTTGATTAATTTCTTTAGGTATGAGTTTGAAATATTTTACCCTATATGCTGTTTCCGTAAAAGGAGCACTACCTCTTTCATCCTGTGTATTATGAAAAAGTTTCACTTCATATATGTGTACTTGAATACACATACAATATTTTTTATGTGGACCAGTCGTGGGCGCACTGAAATTAGCTGTAGATGGCTGTGCAGATTTCATTTTAGCATTTTTTACAATTGTTTATTTTATGCCCGAATGTACAATGCGCAAAAGTTCAGAAAGCTTAACTTCGTGGTGGCAACGACTCGGCAACGGTATTATATATGAAGTTTTAAATACAGACCATAAAAGGAAAGTAAAAAGAAAAGCGCAATGGGACAGCGTCTTACTGTAAAGGCGATGGTTGTGGATCAAATTCTTCCTCATCCAACGAAATGTATATATTTAAATTATTTTTATTTTCCCGGTATCGTACACAAGCCGTAGTGTTGAATTGCGCCAATCAACACATAATGTCTCAAAAATTTTACGGTGAGTGAGGAACGGAGTTTTTTTACATTACATTCCCTCTGCCCACTCTGCTGTATCCCGCACCTATTTACAGCTATTAAAAAACTTTTTTTCGAGAGCGTCGTGGCACAGGTTGTGGATTCGATTCCCACTCGAGAAAATTAAATATTTAATATTTTTGCAACATAACCTAATAACATATCTACCACTCAACACGCCTCAAAAATTATGCGAAAAGTTTAGAACGGTAACTGTTGTAATGGAAACAGAATGTCTTAACACTATGCTGTACATGGTGATGCAATTTTTTTTTTATTTCAGATAGAAGAGTTAATGCAAAACATACGTAATGTCAAAGAAAGTGGTAACAAATTGTTTGGAACTTTTCGATATAAAGCCGCCGCGAGAAAGTACCACAAGAGTCTCCGTTTTCTAGAATACGCTAAACAAAGTTTACACGATATTAAAAAAGGATATGAGAGTTGTAAGTATGTAATAAATGTCAAAATTATATAACTCGTCTGATTGGTAAAGCGATGGTCGTAAGCTTGATCCCCATTAGAGGGATTGATTATTATAGAGGTATATTTTTAACCGAAACTTTAAATTATCATTAGGTATGTGCGCGACAAATGGACGAATAACTCAATATCATAATCAACCAACCGATTCCGATGATTCTTTTCTTTATTGCAAAGGATACACTTCAAGGATAGTTTGGTGAAAGTTTGGCTAGGTTCTGATTATGGGATCTGGTTGAAATTAAAAATAATTAATTTATATATTTAATATTTTCATTCCCTCGCATTCGTAACGAGGCAAAGCGCGGCGTTGATTCAAGCCACGCAATGCCTACAGAATTCGGCGGAAAGTGGAGAACGGAAATATTTTAATGGAAACGAAGTGTCTTAACAATAGGCTCCCGGGTTTCCTCTGTCTGTTATATGTGGGATACAGCGTGAAGCTAAAAAAATATTTATTGTTGTTTTTAGATTATGAAGAAATAACAACATACACTCTTCAAAGCAATCTCAACTTGGCCGCGTGCTACTCCAAATTAGAAGACTATCGAGCCACCATAAAAAGCTGTTCAGATGTAAGATATTAATTTAAAATTTTAAAAGGAAATGGATTTTTTTATTTAAGTTTAATTCTATTTGAAGTAAACCATAAAGTTTTTGACTATTTAAAGATTTCCAGTACATTGTCATAAAAATAAATCTTTAATATATTATGCAAGTTACCAAATGTGTATTACTTTTCTCTCACACGCTAATAAACTCTTCTATAGACTACCAAATTTTTTGTAAGTCAAAAAGGATATCCTATAATATAAAGAAAATAAAAGTATTTAAAAAATACAGTGATTGTCAATAGCAGCACAGCAGGCAACCAAATCTTAGTGCGTCAAGACACTGTCCTGCCTCACAATACATATAATAAATCCACGATATCCAAATTATAAATACAGAATTTCATTTAAAATAAATAAAGTTGTGGAGGAGAATTAGAGTGACAAACACACGAACAAAAGAATTATATATACACACATATATAAGCGACACAAACGCAGCTTCGCCCGCTTAAACTAAATAGTTATTAGCCAATTTGTATAAAATGTTTACATAAATTGTAGGCTATGTTTTATTTTCATGTATAAACTATATTATTATAAAGTTTCATCTAAATCCGTTCAATAATTTTTGTGTGAAAGTGGAACAAACATCCATCCTCACAAACTTTCACATTATAATATTATATTATTATAGTAGAATAAGATGTTTAATAGTTCATTAATTTGCTCTACAGGTGTTGCACATCGATCCTCGCAACGAAAAGGCTCTGTACCGTCGTGGTCAAGCAAATTTCGCCCTTAAAAACTATGACGCGGCCCTCACAGACCTAAAACACGCAGACAAGATATCACCCAAAAATAAAGCAGTCCAGAAACTTCTGGAAGAAGTCCGTATGTCGAATAAGAACTATAATGATCTACAAAAACAACGGTTGTCAAAATTTTTTCGTGAACAAAAAGAAAAAACCGCGACTGTCGGCCATCACTGAGATACGACTTAATGTTCGAATATATAAAATTTTTTAATAACCCTTTTTAGGGGCCGTCTGAGTATAAACGTAACGGTTGTAGATTCTATTCTTATTTGTGGGATTGATTTGTTTTCATTGCGTGCGTTCGTCTTCGGAGAAAACGAAATGTTTTATCATTAAGTTCCCTCTGCTTATTTCGATATATGCGGGATACAGCGTGAAGTAAAACTAAAAAACCTGTTTAGTGTTGCTTGTGCGTTGTTAATTAAAAAAATGTCATTTTTTTGCATAAACGGTCATTTTTGTGATCAAAAGTGTATTAAATAGATGGTTTGTATGTTTTTGTAAACTTGTGTGGATATGCCTTAATTATAAAATTTGGAGACATTTTCAAAAACAAATTGCAACCATGTATGTATTTATGTGGCTAGGAACAATCGAACTAAATCTAAATTTTGATATTTGTTATTTGACATTTTCATTGATAGAAATTGCTAGATAGGATTGCGTAGTAGTTAATAACGAATATAGTGTGTAAACTCCGTGTAACGCCACTCGATATAACAAGAAACTCCCTCAAACGTCGAAATAATTCTACTTACGACTCAAATTGTTTTCCATACTATTAACTATAATATCTTCGATCAACTGCACATAGATTAAGGGTTACATTCTAAAAAACGCCCCGAGAAGTAAGAGCACAAAAAGCGTTGTGTTCTTATTTGATTTTAATATCGCCCAACCTTCGCCAACGAGTGGAGGCCCTAAAATGTCTCAGTGTGCTTTTAAAAACTGCGTGAAAATACCACCAAAACAGTAAGGTTTCAGGAGTGTCTTTCTTTTGGTAAGTATAAGTTTCGGTTACATAGATTATTTTTTATAGTACTTAAAAATCATGATTATACAATTAAATAAAAATATCTCGTTGGTTGGCTATATTTGCCTCCACACTACCAAAAATCTTGTTGAATATTGGTTGCTCTGAACTAAGAAAAAATGCTATTGCAATTTTAAGTGTTATTGTCATAAGAATACTGTTGATTTTTTTTGTCCACTACATAAGTCTGTGTGTAATAATATTTTAAATATCTGGTTATATTGATAACTCTCTCTCTTTTGCCATTTCAATCATTCCATCTAGTGACAGTTGATCGAAGTATAATATTGTTATTATAGCATCATAGCCAATCTCAATAATGATGATCTTTTGTTACTATGCAGTCCTTCATGTAACGCAATATGGAGTATATACTGTATGCAATATGACACCAATATATATTAAATCATTTAAATTAGCAGTCGCCGAACAAATTTTAAAATTTAATATAATATACACATGTTAAATTGAACAAATATATTGTGTGATATTAAAGGAGTAGACTCTTGTCCATTTTCAAAAATAAATGTTTGTATATATTTTAAGTCATTGCTAAAAAAATATCTTTGCAATTTTCTCGCAACCGATTGTTAATAACAAAATTATCAAACCAACAAAAATTTGGTTCTATATCTTTAAGTCACTGTCTTATTCCATTTTGAGGGATATTTTACTCGAAATGGCTTTTTTTAAATATATTTTTTTCTTTTTTTGCCATTAGTAATAATAATAAAAAAAATATAACAAAATTCATAAACAAAAATTTGGCTGTATGCCTTTAATTCATTGTCTTGTCTCGTCTCGTCTTATAAGTCTTTGAGTGAAAAATAAAATATTCTTTGCACTTTTTCCGCCATTTATTGCTAACAGGAAAATTCTAAAACAATTTGTTTTAAATAATCATACCTATATAAATCAATTATTTAAGTGAATTTGGACACTGCCATTTTATAAAATGAATTGTTATTCCATTATATTGTTGAATTCGTTTTTTAATTTTTATAATTCTTGTGTAGAGCGAAATTGTTTTAGTAAAATTTTTAAATGTCAATTGAATTTCGAAGCGCAAATTCGAATATAAGACAATAAGGATTAAAGATGTAAAGGTTGGCTTTTTAGCATTTAATTAGGTTTTAGTAAAATGTATTAAGTTATAATGTGAGTTAACGATTAAGATTTCACAAATATAGTGGTTTGTGGCTCTTTTTAATATAAATACTTGTAGCAGATTCGTTTTGTAATTACACATTTTTTTTTCATTTTGAACTGTTTTAGAATTTGCCTATATATCACTTAAATAAAAATTTAAATTTTCTTAAGAAAAAAGTATTACATTTTTCAAACTTCGAACGATAGCTTCCATTACACTTAATTTGTTTTTCAAGCTAAATTTATTATAGCTTCGTGTTCGGTCGTTGTCACAACTGGAGTTAAAAAAATAATACTCGGCGGTTTTATTAGCGTGTTTTTTTTATGTGTCCATAATATTTTTTATAATGAAACTGATATTTTGTTATTGAATTTCCGTACATAAATAAGTTTTTTTTTTCGTAGTAAATTTTTTGCGTATACGTGACATTTTTATATTTAAATTGAATTAACTTTAGTAAAAAATAAACGTAATATTTCTGTTGTAATCTGTAGATAATAATTTTTTACTGCAATATTTTTTCCATCTCTTTGTACGTATAATTCATTGATCTCTATTTTTAATGCGTATTACTTAATTATTATAAATTTATTAATTGTAGTTTTGGGTCGATAGAATTTCCAATTTTAGTTTAAACTAAGAAGACTGTTTTGAAATTTTGATTGCTAGTTCCTAAACGTTAACGTTATATTTGTATACAATATTTGAATTATATAGAAAAAAAGCAAATTTGGATTTAAATTAATTTTTGATTTCGATTTATTTAAATTACGTATGTATTTGTTATAATTTGTTAATGAAACTTTCGGACAAATGTTATCGCACTATAACAGAGATATTATATCACATTTGTAGTATATGAAAATAAAATAACCACTTACTTATGCAAAATATCGAAAAAAATATTGCATATTCTGTTTAATTAAAAAAAAATACGTTACTATACCTGCTTCTATATGATCAATTTGTTGTATAAACAATGTCAACTAACCAAATTGATTTATAGTTCCTCTATAACACTGGTTCCCAACCAGTGGTCCGCGGACCACCAGTGGTCCGTAGAAGCCTAAATATGGTCCGCGAACGATTTTAATTTTATGACTGGAGATGACGAGGCGAAGTTTTTCTTTGATTATCACTGTTAATTTTTATTACACCTACATGTGTAGTGGTCCCTGCTACCAAGAATGTTATAAAAGTGGTCCTTGATCAAGAAAAAGGTTGGGAACCCCTGCTCTATAAATAATTGTAAACAAAAATTGAGATTTATTATTTTGTTTTATTTGTATTTAAAATAAATTGTAGAATTGTAATTGTAGAGAGTATTTGTTGTGCTATATTAATTTAGGTAAATTGAATTTGTTTTTGTATGTTGAGTATACTTCAGTTTTGACTTGTCGCAGGAATATTTAAATTGATTATCAATCGACTTTTCGAGCAGTCTTCTGTAAACTTTTTTTGAATTAAGCACTATATTATGATTTCTTATTAGTAGTTTTCAGTCTAAATTTGTACGATTACGACTTATGAATTTTAATAAACTATTTAAATATTATTATAATGGAATTAATACAAAATCCTTTTAAGTTTATAGCTAGCGCTTTACAATACTGTTATATTATTGAGCAGTTACCGCCCTAGAACAATATTTCCGCATGATGTAAAATATAATTTACTTATTACTATATAATATATAATTGTGCTTCTGAAATTTTATGAAGTGGTTAAATATATTCACGTAAAATTTATGTTTAAAAAAAACCATAGTATTTACAAAGTAATATTTTCTTTGAGTTTAAATAAGATATAATAATAATAATAATATAATCATTTTGACAAATTAATTTTATAATTAGAGCTAAACGTTGAACTAATAAAAAAATGTTTGTCGTCGCAATAGCAAGCCATTAAAAGAAATTAAAAAAGAAATGATATAGCAGAATGACTATAGATATATTCAGTAACATCGTATTCACATACGTACATATTTTGTTCGTTGTACAAAAGAGGAATCAACTTGTCTCATTGTACGGAGATTAATAAAAAATTATTAATTTTAAAAACTTTAAACGAAAACTGTTTATTAACGTTTAATGAATACTTTATTAGAACTATAATGTTATACAAAATTTGTAGCTTAATTAACTAAGGTTAATTTAAATTAGTGTGTATTTAACGGAGTGTAAACTCCCTTGTTACCACCTGAAGCCTAACGGCAACGTTCATTTTTGTAGCTTCGAAGAAAAGGAGACGGCTAGTGAAATGTAATGTTTTTTTTATTAAATCATTATTATTAAATAAATATTTAATATAGTACATTGAGCTAACGCTGTTGCGGATTTTTTTGTTTGCGGCTGACCGCTTCATATATACATGTTTTCATGCTTAATTTATATATATTTTTTTTTAATGTGTCACACAGATTTGCTGTTATAAAAATGTATATTAATAATAATTACTAGCCACAACATAATCTGCAACGAAATTTGATATGATGTATATACGGTTTGTGTTGCTCATTGTACTATTTTATTAGCTTTTTTATGCTAAATTATGTAGCTTTAATATTTCATGTGTATTGACGACGATGATCAAATATATTTAATTTATACTAATTGTAACCTCTACGCGTTGAAGTTGATATAATTCGTTGAAAAATAATTAAAAAGTTAGTGTTACTGTTATTGTTTGAAACATGGAGAAAATCTACAAGTAACATAAATAAATCTACTGGGTTTTTATTTATTTTATTTTTTTAACTATAATTAAACGAAATAGTCTGAAAGACATTTTAATTAACAACCATCGTGTTTATTAAAACAGTATTATAGTAGCTTTTATTAAATTAATTATTGTTTTTATTTGATGCTTATATAATTATTTGAAGAACATACATTTTTATTTTTTATACGTACAAATTGGTCTAACGTGTAGAGGCTACTCAAGCATAATACATATTTTGATATTCATAAAGAATAAAATCTATCAAGGAAACGATGAAGTAAATTAAGTTTGTCATTATGATATTATTATTGATTCCACTTTAAGGTAATTTTTGTATAATATATAATTAATATACGGGAATTTTATATACACTGTGTTTGAATCCGAAACCTTTTCTACCTTGAACATGAAAGTCATTCACTGAAATGTGCTTATTTTGAATATATATTTTTTATAATTAATTTTATTTCAACCTTTATATGTTATTAAAATCTGCCTTACAGGCAGAGTTGAGCAAAAGAATCCAACAATGCACTGCTTTGCTTCCTATTTTTTTATACAATAAAAGTCTATTTCCACCACAATAAGGCTATAAGGTGAGCAAAGTTAAATCATTTTATTCAAAAGTAAGTAAGTAAGTGATGCAAAGTTAAATCATTTTATTCAAAAGTAAGTAAGTGAAGCAAAGTTAAATCATTTTATTCAAAAGTAAGTAAGTAAGTGAAGCAAAGTTAAATCATTTTATTCAAAAGTAAGTAAGTAAGTGAAGCAAAGTTAAATTATTTTATTCAAAATGTGAAATTACATGCTTCAATTTATGAACGTCAAATACTTTACCAATCAGCTTACTCTTTAGTAAGCTGATTGGTAAAGTATTTGACGTTCATAAAATGAAAAAAGATAAAAAAAGTCCTGCTGAGTTTCTTGCGCCGGTTCTTCTCAGATCAGATTAAAAAGTTAATGCCCCAGACCTGAGAAGAACCGGCGTAAGAAACTCAGCAGGACTTTTTTTATTTTAATTTTTCAAAAACACAGGCAACTTCTTGATCAGAGCTGGTTAAACCATTGTCAATTTTTAATTTAAATTGAAAGCTATGATCCTTAGCTGTTCCAGTTTCACAATTTATTATGTTCCATGTCATTTTAATTTTATCAAAAGATTTTTTTATTTTATTTTTAACATGTAAAGATTTTGCCATTTTGCATATATTTTAACTTTAATTTATATTTCCATTTCTTCGCTCTAGTGTCATAGCAAAGCGCGGCGTTGATTTCTGCCACTCAACACGCAATGCCTCCAGAATTCGGCAGAAAGTGGGGAACAGAGTGTCTTAACACTAGGTTCCCTCTGCCTACCCTGCTGTGTGCGGGATACAGCGTGAAGCTGATATTGATATGATGATACTATAAAATTAATATAAAATTTGTCTACTCTAATGAATCCAGTCAGTCAGACAAGAAACTCCTGGAATTAACGGTTTTTGAAGAAAATATAGCATTAAACTCACTTTCAATAACATTAAATATTTCCCGTATAGTATGTTTTAGGTATTTAAGTTTTGCTATTATATTACTTCGAAACTTTTCTACACAGATGTCATCGGTATACAAACATTTTATTTAATTTTATTATATTTTTACCAAAAAAAAAAAGGAAACCAACTGTCCGCAATGATCTAAACTTAATGTAAATGAAGCCATTGAACTCGAACATGTTGTGGGTTGCTGGTACCAGTGATAGATCTCCACCTTCACTTCCACCACCAGGTCACCAGGTCTCTACCTCGGCATCAATTTAAATAAACCAGGCTACATATCATCACAATAGGAAAGGATAACTTTACGGATTATTATTATGTGGTCCTAAGAAGACAAAACACATGTGGCTGAAAAAGTTTTGGGTAATGCTGTTGGGACTACAATACAATTACTCCGATTTGCGTCGGGAGTAAAAGTGGTTAAAGAATGACGTATACTTGTGATGGCTAAAACAAAGAGCGACCTTACCGTTAAAACTTACTTAAGTTCATATATTTTTGTTGCAGGATATAAGCGAGACTTATAATAGCAAGCTTTGAACAGAGCCCTCTGCGATCTCTCTCTGTGATTAGGTAAATTTTAGTGTTGACTGTTCAAACTCAACGCCACACTAACTAGAACAGTGAAACATAAGGTACATGGAATCGGGCCGAGAAGTTTCTCGCAGTATAATCAATATACCAGTACTGTTTTTAAAATTTACAATTGTACGTAATTAGAAATTTTCAATATTACCTTACCCTAGGGGATTTAAAATCAGAAAATAAAACACACATTACTTTTAAAATGGTTTTATAAAACACAATAAATACAGGCTATAAAGTAAAGACAACAAAAATGGTGGGCACGCGATTCATAAAAGTGGTCAGGACGGCAAGTATTTTGGGACGTGGTGACTTCATGATTACATTAGATTGTTATTAAAATTGTCATTAAACTACAAAATTTCGTTTCGTTAATAATAATCACTTGTACTTCATCTTCACACATCTCTAGAATAGAGTAACATACATACATATATCACGCTGTACCGCCAGCGGGGTAGCCAAAGAGAACCCACACAGCCGCATGGCGGGGTGACCTCATGCTTTTTACATGATCTTCCTCCAGTGTCATTGACTCTGTTTTCGAAGGTCAACCGAGGTCCCCTCAAGGTCTCCCATTGATGATTAAGACAATCAATTCCAATTTATGCAAGGGAGGTTCCCTTGCATAAATTTTAGATATACTAAGAGTTCGGGGGCGGAATCCAAAGCCATATATTGTTTCTACAAATATTTCGAATTACTCTATAAAAAAAAGAAGAAATAAAAATAGTAATAATAAAGTCACCACGCAAACAACGGGTAAAGGACAACAATACAACACGTCACGTACAACGACAGTCAACAACAATCACCAACAACTGTCTCATTTCATATTATATTACGTTTTTTGTGCATCTTACATTACGCAGCGAAGCGGGCGCTAGCAAAAGCTGAATTTGTGACGACTATCTTTGGCAAACAATAAAAATATCTAATTGTCTTAATTAATTTCATCATAAATTACAAATCTCATAGGTTTTTTTTAAATTGTTAAACAAATGTTTTTTTAGTTTTATCCAACTTATAAATAACTGTCTTTGAAAGACAAAATAAATTGTATACAGTCTTTATCAATATATTTGTACGCGATCATTTCAAGGGACGAATATCAAAGTATTATATCACCGCTGCCGTATAAAAACCTAGTAAATTTAGAATGGTTTATTTTATTAAAAAATAATATTGCAATTACTAGATTATTATTTAATTCAACGGCGATATATATATATATATATATATATATATATATATATATATATATATATATATATCAAAGTTAATGGGGGGAGAAGGATATTTGCCTGTATTTAGCATGTATGTTGCTTATTTATTTAGTATTGTAAATAGTAGAAAAGATATTAAATAGTCTGACTGCGACCTGCTAAGCTGCCACTACTTACATCTTCATATCATATTCCATATAGAAAAATACTGAATTATATTATATCATAAAGTGTTATTTATATAGTTAGAATTCTAAACATATTAAAATTACGTAAAAAAATTAAACATGACAGGACCTCCAGGAAATTAACACAGTTCTTACAATTTTTGTAAGTTGTAACAACTATGTTATAAGGTTTTTTTTTAAATAAACTGCGTTGGCACTATTTTTAACATTTTTTAATAGTTACGCAAGCCGTGGAAAGTGTATTTTTTTTAAGAAAATGAATTTTTAAAATACGTCAAATAGGATACATCGAAAATTTTATAGGTTTGTGGTATTGACTACTATCCAAGAGGCACATTCCTATTTTTATACGAATTTCAATATATTTAAAATACTCTATTGTAACCCTGAAAAATTAAAATCCGCAGTCAGACGATACTCCGCTACACATAAGAACATGACGTGTAAATGACTAGTAGAACGTACATAGCAAATTAGCTGCTTGGATTCACTAAACATATTATTGTTTATTTCGATCTATTAAATAAATACACGAATACCGAAAAGTTTGACATTAAATTAAAAAAAATATATATAAATAAAATTGAAAAATAAATAGCGTTATTATATCATCAGTTTACTTTTAAATGATTTTATACCGTCAAAATATATTAATATTTAGTCACTTTTAAATATAAATCCAAAAAAGAAATATTTTGGGTAATTTTTTTTTTTGTACAATAAACATTAAAATAGTGAATCCAAACAGAGCACAAGTATATTTATACTATAAATAGAAAAAAAAACAAATACAAAATTCCAAGCGTAGTGAGATTCGGTGTTCACTTCCACCTTAAAACTAATCAAAAAGTGAAAAAATAAAGCTTTCTTATAAGGCATTTGTTTCGCCAATATTGAAGTTATACTATAAATAAATTAATTGCGGAAAAAGTCTATACAAATTACAAAAAGGGAACCTTCAGACTTAAGAGTGTTTTGCATATTTTGCTCGACTTGGCCCCGCCAAGTATAAGTACCTCTAGATTAAACAAATATTTTTAAAATCTTTATAGAAATTACCCAAAAACGAGACCAAGAAACAATAAAAAAATACTAACCCTAATAAAATTATACGTAATATCTGAAAATTCCCACAAATTTTATTACTCTAATTAAAATATATCCACCGAACATTCCAAAATAACCCTACAAGGGGCCATAGATAAATTACATCCATGAACGTTTACGAAATTATGTTTGTACAATACGGTTAACGAGTCGTGGCCGCGATTGAGTTAGTTGTAGACGGCTGCGCATTAATTTTAGTTTTTTTTTGTACTTTTGATTATTACTTCCCGAGTCAACGATGCAAATTCTGAAAACCCAACTTATAAACGACCACGACTCGTCGACCACATTGTAAAATAATTTCTCCACTCCATGTCACACTCTTTCGATCCCCTCTACCTTAACGTGTGACGTAACTTACGGATGGCCTCCAAAGTGTAAAACTACTCTAAACGACATTCTAAGCAACAGAACAAGCTCTAACATAATTTGGTATAACAACATTATTAATAACCTAACGTTAATAAGTTTGTCGATATCTAAAATTTTATTATTATAAATAAATCGTTTAAAATTAGTCTTTGTTATATTTACAAGAGAAGCTCAATATGGCGTCGATGGTCCTTCGAGCCGGATGTCAGTAACGACCAATGTTTTCGTCCACTTGTCATATTATTTATGAGACTTTTGGCAAATTAATATTATAAAGAGCTGTAAATCGAGAATATAAATAACTTTTTGGCTTTAAAATATTAGCATTTTTATGAAATTATTTTTGGTTATAAAAAAAGTTAACAATCAATTTTGAAATAATTAAACCACGAGAAAAAAATAAGATCACAAGAAAAATCTTTTAATTATCAAGAAAAATCTTAATGTTCATGATAGTAACCTTTTGCCCTAGACATAGATAAAAATAGCGATAAAATTAGGCAAAATTTACTTTTATTTTTATTAGATTCATAGAATAATATCGCTTTTTATGCATGCATTTTTATCCGACAGGTAAGAAATGTATTTATAATTATTATATCCCTGTAAAATGTTATATTAAATGTTCTATTAACTAGACATTTTTTTTCTTTGTTTTGTTACCGGGGCGTGGACAAAGTAATTGATTCTCCCGAGTAGGAAGTGAATTCACAACCGTCGCGTTTTTCAGCCCTTGCGCAAAGACGGCCTCAAAGTGCTATGCTATGTTTGTTAACAATTATCGAGTAATTTGGTAGTTGCTACTAAGATATTCTAGAATATTTTTTTGAAATTTTATACATTTGTTTGTATATTTATTTATTACTATCTGTTGTATGAACTTTTAATATCGAATTTTGACATTATTCTACACAATATATAAATCGTATTATTTATAATAAAATGAACAGACACAATTCATCAGTGGCAGTGTCAGTGTGATTATTAAGTTTAATTTGAGGTAACCTATTTAAATTTAAATATTAATGCATAATTATATTAACTTCAATTTTAATAGCTTTTTTGTTTATTTTAAATTATTTAATTAAAATGATGACGTATGAGGACATTATATCTACGAAAAATTCGATTCGAACCAACAACCATGCTTTGTTAATATATATAATAATAAGAAAATAAAAAAAATACTGTTAAAACCGACTTATTGATATAAAATAAATAATTTTTTAAGTGTGAGTGATGAAATTTCAAGTATCAATAAAAAAACCGGACAAGCGCGGCAAGTCGGGCTCGCCCACCGGGGGTTCCGTACAAAATTGGAGGTCTCGAACTTTTTCTGAAATTCAAGTTTAGCTCAGCCTTTTTCCGTTAAAAGGTACGAACCCTAAAAATTTAGTTTTTTTTTTCAGAAAATGAGATTTTTTTTTGATAGCCAGAGATAACATTCCGTTTCCTATAGACCGCCCAATTTATAGAGACATTGCGTAGTCAATTATGATACAGATATTTTTTTTAACTTACAACTTCAATGAAATTGTCCAACACAATTATAAGAATTTCATCTTTTACCACTGTTATACTTTAAGCGATACAAAAATAAATAACTACTACTACAGTCATGAATTGAACTCAATATGTATTTAAAATCTAAAATAACTTACGAATAATAAAATAATATAAAACTAATTTCACTCTTTCTGTGATTTATCATTCGAGTCTTATTATAAATACAGTGTTTACTTTCTTATTTTTACGTACACATGTGATCAAATTAATGTTTGTCTTTAGTTTGTCTTTTACGTTAACAGTTACAAAATAACAAAATTTTTTGGATATAAAAAAAAATGCTGCAATAAAAAAACAAACATTTCTTTGTCCGTTAAAAAAAAACTATATCTAATGAATGAGACAGATATACTTATGTATAATATTATAATAATTAAGTTATTAATATTAGCATTGTGTTTAAATTTCATTTTTTATTCATAGCTTTTCCTTACATATAAGGCTTTTGTTACTCATTTCCATAAATTCTCTGACGCAAGTTGATTATTTTTATCGTTTATTTCTTTAATATATTTTTTAAATGAACACTAACCCAATTAAGGCTTAAAAGATTCATTTTTTACAAGTTAACAAATTTTATACTTAAGTTGTGCAATATGTATTTTATAAATCTTGTTAAGGAGAATGCAACATTACTTTCTAAAATTTCAGTTATTTTTTTAGTTATATGTCCTGACCTCTGTTTGTATTATGACTATATAAAAATTGAAAGACAATGATATAGATCAGCCAATTGCAAATTTCCCCGGAGAGACTCGCCTATCGAGAGTTCCGTACCAATTTCATGTACGTCAACAGGAAGTCTAACTTAATTATATAATATAAAAATTAATAAATTTGTATGAAATTACATACAAATATAAGTTTGTAATTTTTCTGCATATATTTTATTTTTTATAATTAAATCTGTTAATCTCAAAGCTAGAAGATGCGCACAACACATACCCATATATAAAATACAATACATCACGTCAGAGAAACTATTAACTTTGTGTAATTAATTCTTAATTAAACATATTTATTACGCGTTAAGCAAAGCATTAAAGCATTAGTTAGTCTACCACTAATTCCCTTTCACGAGGCTCCTCTATGACTGATTCGGTTCGTTCTATGTCCAATGGTTCTATTTCTGGTGGTTTTTCTCTACAATTAAAAAAATGTTTAACAGTATAATATAACAGGATTGGAATAAATTTACACAAGTAAGTAGTGGTGCAGGTTACAAGCATGCGACGGTAAATGCGGTTGTGGGTTCGTTTCCCACTCAAGGAAATTAAATATTTAATATTTTCATTTCCCTCGCTCTTTTGACGAGGCAAAGCACGGCGTTAAATTCCGCCACTAAACATGCAATGCCTCCAGAATTCAGACAGTCAGAGGTACAGAGTGTCTTAACACTAGATTCCCAGGCTCCCTCTGCTTACTCTGCTATGTGCGGGATACAGTGTAAAAAAAATACATGTATGTAATTGAGATCGGCGTGGCGCAGCAGAATAGTATCTGTTTGTGAACGCAACGGTTCCAGATTTGATTTTCACTTTGGGGAATCTATTATTCTCATTTACCGCTTTGGTAATGTTTAAATTGTTTCACGCTCTGGTACACAAAGTGTAGCGTTGAGTTCGGTCACTCAACACGCAACATCTCGAAAATAGGGCGATGCTATAGGAACGGAGCGTCTTAACACTAGGTTCCTTCTGCTTATCCTGCTATGCAAGGAGTTATAAAGAAAGTATAAAGACTTACATGTGTTCCGTGACGCTACTTGCAATATTGAGTGACTGTGGTCGTCGCAGCCATCCGCAACGCTCCTCCTATTTACATAATAAATAAATCATTGTTCTACATATAGTAGGGTAGATAGCGGGAACCTAGCGTTAACCCTTTCCTAGCGAACATACGAAAATTAATAAAAAAGAAAGTTTTTATGATTTTATATGGGTAAGGGAGAATAAAGAAAACTAATTTATTTTATTTAGATTTTTTTATTATATCTAAGTACTATTTCTATAACCTAGACTTACAAGTACCGTCAGAGACTTAGGGTCACAAAAAGACTAATAAAATAGGACCATTAAGTACTACTTTTATGTCCAAATGAACAATAAATTTAAAAGTATTTAAAGATTAATATTATGGTATTCTGTAAAACAATTAGTTTTTTCATTAATGCGTAAAAATATATTGCAGTGTTAACATTTTAAACGAGTTTTTTTTTAACTTTAACTGTATTTTCTTCATACTGCATACCTCACACCTCTCTCTATTTGAAACTAATGTAGCCGAATGTACACCGCGGTTTCCTAAACGAACATCTTTCACCGTTGAGAAGCCAGTTTTTCGCCTCTTAGATGGCCCAGGACTAGGTATACAGTCTCTTGATAATCTTTTCTTTTTGTTATCTTTGATATCTATTATGGACATAAACCCTTGCGCAATGGATCTCCTAGAGTCTTTTATAGATACCTTTTCCATTATGAGACTATGAATAACATATGCATTTACAAACGTAATATCTAGAATATCCCAAACAACCTATGCCACCATTTTCCACACCGTAAAGTGCTGTCAATCTATCTATTCTGTCAACACCCCCCATGTAAGAGTTATATTGTTGTCTTTGATGGCCTTTGAACAAGTAATTTTAGATTTAGGTCTATATTTTTCATCTTATATAATTTATCTTTACAATTAGATGGCATTTACGTATTGTTGTCGTAATGGAGATAGCTCAATATTGCTGCAAACCTATCTCTAGGCATAGTTTTATATACCAGGGGAATAACCAAGTCAGGTGCCGATGAATAATGATCTGTCCAAGAAGGTGTAGTGTTGTACCCCCTATAGAAGTTCATTCCAATAAAGGCCAGCAGTTCTAGTAAACACGTTTCTTCATCACGTTTCTTCCTTCTACCTTTCTAGACTGTAAACTATCTGGAACAGTGTTAGGAAGAGAATGTACACTTACATCTTGGTCTATTTCCATACTAGATTTATCTGCCTCATGTTTTGTATTAGGTCTAGATTGAGTGAGAATATATTTTTCTAATGCGGCCTCAAAGTTTTTATCAAAATTGATAATTGAGGGTAGTTTGTCTTCGGAAATATTTTCTTCATCAGATAATTCCACATTTGGAGGTTCGGAACAATCTGATAGATCTTCCATAAGTAAGGCTTCTATCAAAGCCGTATTCTTTGAAATGTTCATTATAAATTTCTGTAATATAAGATAAACAAATATTATAATAATACTCGATTTAATTAACAAAAAACCAACCAAAGTCCCTGACAGTACTTATAAGTCCTTGTACCTTTTCCACTTTACTTCGGTCCAAAACTTTAAAATTATAATGTAAAACTATATTAATTATATAGTTAAAAGTACAATCTAATATAATAGTGAAAAAAATATACACTTACCTCGTTAAATCTATTTTTAAATATTTTCTAAAAAAAAAGCAATTCGCAGTTCTCAAATCCAAAACAGGTCGAGATTTGAAAGTGTCACTTGTTGGCTGTATATAGAAAAAAATGGAATAAATCACTTTGATTGGCTAGCGTAATAGTACTCGAAAGGATCGTCAGTGTCAAATAAGTAATGCGCGATTGTATTATCGAAATAATGGACATGTAATCACCTGGTACAAATTAGTACCGTCAGTTAGGAAAGGGTTAAGACACTCCGTTCCCGATTTTCTGCCGAAATTTGGAGGCATTGTTCAGTGGCGGAACTCAATGCCGCGATTTGCCTCGATATCAGAGCGAAGAAAATGGAAGTACATTTAAATAAATATTTCATTTCCTCGAGTCCCCACTCTATCGAACCCACAACCAGTCATGTTTAGACTTTGTGCTCTTGCGCAACAACTGGCCTCTATACATAATATAATGTTTATATTAAACAATATTATACACTAATACTATATAGTTGAATAGTTTAGAACAAAACACATTTTATTCTAATATGTAATCTTGCAAATTGAATAGTTTTCTTGTGAAATAACAAATGATCGCTTTGGTCGTGGCAGTGACCTGCGGCGTGGACACGGCCGTGATGTCGGTCTGCGTGGCGGCGGGCGCGGCGGGCGCGGGGCGGCCGCACACCGCGCGCACCACCTCGCGCATGCAGCCCTGCAGCTCCACCACCTGATACATACACCTAGATTGTTATACGTGAAACCTACTGGGCCCAGCCGAATTAAGAAACTAAAATAATGAAAACGGAATAACAACAACTAAAAGAAAATATCTGGAAACAGTTATCTCGTATCAACAGCGGATATAATCCGCCTGATGACATAACATCACATTTTAATGTCAATGCTTTTTCGTCAAGTATTAAAAAAATGTTATTAAAAATTAAGAAAATATTTAAGATGTTTATGATATCATAAACTAAGGTGAATTTTTATTTGTTATTGTATTGCCTTTTGTATTCATTTCTTTTCACTTATATAAATAATTTTACAAAATAATTTACCCGATGTCCACAAATTAAAATCATACGTATATTAACTAATATTTATAACTTGATCCTAATTTATCACAAATACTAAAAGCTATTTTGTCACTGAACACAACTTTTATAACATAAAAAAATTAGCAACCATTGTATAGTGAAATACGTTTTTCATTTATTTTATCTTTCCCGAACCGTATTTCAGATTTTCCAGTAGAGAAAAAGTGTAATTAAAAAAAAAATTATATAGAAGATTTACTAACGAAAGTAACTGGATATTTACCCCAGTGGCGTAGCTGGGGGGGTGCGAGCGGTGCGGTCG
>JAAIXJ010000640.1:67592-90683 GCA_013403705.1 Heliconius hermathena | reverse complement strand
CGGTGATTTATATTGTAATTAATCAACTTATAATTTTTGCACTATTTCTTTTAACAGTGAAATAAATAAATTTTTTTTTAAAAACTGTCTTTTCAAACATCCCATAACAGTACCATAGTTGTCATTCTTTGTATCAAAACTATAATCATATTTCGCCCTAGGCTTCTTCTTCATATTTTGTACTGTGATCAGGGGACATTTCTTCGTCCGATTCTCTCGAACGATTCCAGTACTTCTAAAACCTAGTCTACCCAAATCGAGCAACAATTG
This sequence comes from Heliconius hermathena, assembly GCA_013403705.1. Lineage (NCBI taxonomy): Eukaryota > Metazoa > Arthropoda > Insecta > Lepidoptera > Nymphalidae > Heliconius > Heliconius hermathena. The sequence goes on along the minus strand of JAAIXJ010000640.1, from coordinate 90,413 downwards.
ATAATTGGTAAAAAAATTATCGAAATATACGATATGCTCTTTAGGAACTACAGGCATTTTAGCCAATAAAGATTTCACGACTCTCGCACCAAGGGTATCATTAGAAGGTTCTGTGGATTTTCCACAATAAACATCAAACGCGTAGCAATAACCATCTGAACTTGTCGCAGCCCAATTGCGATAACCAAATCTTACAGGCTTTCCTTGTATAAATTGTTTTGATGGATGACGCCCAAAATATTTGATCATGGACTCGTCCACAGACAAGCTTTCATGAAATACACCCCACTGACTAGAGTTTCGCTGAATCAAATCGCATAATGATCTGAGTTTGATCATTTTATCTTTCGAACCATCTATTAGACCGTTATCCACAAAATGAAGATTTCTTTTCATCTCCAAAGACCTATTGCGTGACATACAATTAGCAATTAATGGAACACCAAGGTCTTCATCCAAACTCCAGTAAGGACGTTCAGATGGCAATTCATGATAACCGGTCAGTATCAGTACACCAAAATTTTTTTTCAAACATGCACTATGTAACAGTATGTACCTTGAGTATAAGTTTAAAATAAATTGGCAATTCATGGTAACCGGTCAGTATCAGTACACCAAAAAAATTTTTTCAAACATGCACTATCAAGTTCAAAACCATGCCTATTATTTTGATTAGCGTACAAGATACTGTTGGTTGTTATCAAATCCATTACGTCATGATCAAAAATTTTTTCAAACAACATTACGGGATTGCAGTCTGCTAAGCTTTCAACAACGTATTTTTGTCTCTTTTGTATGATATCGGTAATTTCATAAGTAGAACTATAGGTTGGCTGAGTTTTCCTCCATACAGGTAAATGTACATCACATTTTTTGGCACATTTTGCAGGAATAGGTCTTAGCGGCTTATCATCACTGTCGCTCAATTCCGAAACATCGTAGTCAGGATGACGCCGACCTACCTCAATAGTCCCTGGAACGTCCATAGGCCAAATTATCTTCATTACCTTCTTCCTCATCACTCACCATAGCCGGATCTGGTGGCACTAATACCATATCGTACTCTTCATCATTGCTTTCATCAGCTATAATTGATTCCAAGGCTTCCTCCAGTCTCTTATAGCTGGTAAATACGTTCCGATTGGACATTTCAACTTATAAGTAATACTGTAAACAAAACGAAATTTTAGTACGAATCTGCCCGTTGTACCCGCCTGTGTACAACAAATGAAACAAACCCTACTTTACAAGTTTTGTAATAAACTTTAATTCTTATGTTATTATTACCAACACAAATAAATAGACTCCATAAAAATAAAAAAAGAAATTGAAATATTTCACTATTTTTGATAAAAACTAACAAAATAATCTTACCTTGTATGTCGTGTCTGGACTCGTAGCTTATTACAAAATAAGTGACATTTGTTTTCGCGCCACCGCCTATTTTTATTTATTATATGGTAACTAGTGACATCTAGATTTGTAATTTCTAACTACTTTCAACACTTACCACAGATAAAATATATAATTTATCGATTAAGTAGTTGTACCTGTGCAGGTACAGAGGGCGGTAATGGGTTAAGGTAAGTACAAAGGAAAACAGAAACCAAAAAAAATATGGAAAATTTTGTTTTTCACGAAAATATAGGGGTGTACTCAATTGAGTCCACTGACCCCCTAAGTATTAAAATTTTCAACAGGATGATGCAGCTTGCCTTGATTTTTTTTGTTAAACTGCGTAAATGAAATCGAGTTATGTGACGTCGGTAAACGCCAGGTATTAGGAACAGCCATATCCACAGTAAAAATCAAATGACAAGTAGTAACAATATTCGAGTGAACTAGCTGCTACCCAATTTTTGTATCCAAAAAGAACTAGTTTTCCACGAATAAATTGTTTTGCGGAATAAAAACGGGATAAATAATATCATTATCCATTATCCTTTCACATATTTGTACAGGGTTGAGACTCTTCAGTTCTTCACCAATACCATTTTTCATATAAGAGACTTCTGTTGAACTTTGAAATATCAAAGAATATGAAAGAGTACATTTGCGCCATCAAGTCGTCTTTTTTTGACACAATTGGTTAATCATGACTGTCATTGTGCGTAGAATCCTTGTTATCCTCTCGAATCCTAAATACCTCTATGGTACCAGGTACGTCACGCGGTATGGAACACGCCGCCATATCTTCGTCGGCACCCTCCTTTTCACATTTGTCATCTTTGTTATCCTGTAATACAGTTTCGATAGCTTCCCGAAGCCCACGGTAACTAGTTTGACATATAAATCACTGTTTCTTCATTGCAAAGTATCTAAAAAAAAAGACATTTTCGTTACATATGTTGTCAGTGTATTACCAGGTACGTCACGCGGTATGGAACACGCCGCCATATTTTCGTCGGCACCCTCCTTTTCATAGGTCAATGCACTTGTTGACACATGTCACATTTGTCATCTTTGTTATCCTGTAATACAGTTTCGATAGCTTCCCGAAGCCCTCGGTAACTAGTTTGACATATAAATCACTGTTTCTTCATTGCAAAGTATCTAAAAAAAAAAAGACATTTTCGTTACATATGTTGTCAGTGTACTCAACTGAGTACAGTTACATTTACAAGATGCTAGTTTTGTTTCAGTAATATATAATTTATTTAACAGTTTTTAATATATTTCTTTTACATCTAATGCATCGAAATAAAACACTAAAAGACAATTACTTCAAAAAATCTAAATTTATTTACTTACCGCGATGATGTTTCTGTAACACAACTTCAACTGGCATTTTTTAATAAAAAATGTAGCACTATCCATTTGTTATTTATGAATACACTTAAAGGGTCTTACAAAGAAGTAAAATAATGAAGTACCACATGCGCACTTGACGAATTCTGGAATTTATGCCAAGAAATATAGCTGTACTCAAATGAGTACGGTGACTTCTAATGGGTTAATCCAAGATTTCTAGTATGACTTGTATGACCATCTAGAATAAGCAATACCGAAGATTCTTCATTGGGTATTTAACATATTGAATGAAATGTTGAAATCACTTTGTAAAAAACATTGTTTGGAGCCACTCTGATGGATGACATTCATGTATTCATTCACAAGGAGGCGAACCTTTCATTAAAAGCGGATGACTTCTTTTTCTCGAAATTATAATGGAATTCGATGGAACAAATAAACAACCAGCATTCATACTTATTACACAAGTTATCAATGAGCCCCGTTCGGCGGATGTTAAAGCACTAATTTGCCGTTTCCCTTTTTGACTGAGAACATTGGACATTTGGGATGGAACAACACTTATGCCTGTCTCGTCTACATTGAATATTTTGTCGGGAGGAAACTTGTAGTCATCCATCAATTTGTCATACAGGTTGAAGAAATGTTCCACGCTTTGTTAAATCCCTTAACCCTGGTAAATGAAGTACGTGTTGGACGACGAAAAGATAGTTTCTGATACCTTTCTAAAAATGATTTTAACCAATCTCTACCTGCACAATTCTTATAACATCTTTGGCCTTATTCTACTGGCCATATTGGCCAGACCTGTAATGGCATTTACTGGTTACTGAGGGGATCAGGGGATGGATCACGACAATATGGCGGATCCTTACATAGCTGATATTAGTTGGTATCGGAGAAAATAGGCTAGGCCGTATTGACTGACTAGGCCATAATATCCGAAATTACTCTAGTAATCAATGTTGTGGGCCTGAATTATCCTTTTCAGACTTAATGATCGAGATGTTGTACTCTATATACAAGAGTTTTCCCAAAAGTTTTCAACGTACCGCTGTAAATAAAAATACTATGATTCAGCTTAACATCTAAAATCAATTAATCTAAATTGCGCATTTTTTTTTATAAAATAGATTTTTTTTTTCATAAATATATGTTCAAGTACATCTTTTTTTTTCTGGAGTTCGTAAATGTAATTCATCATATGTTTCCCCGAGAATTTGGTAGAAATTTCTAACTGCTACGCCATAACGCCGAAGCTAAAGCTTAAGTAATTTTTCGATATCCTTCATATATTCTACTAGTTCTTGTTCTTGATTTTGCGCAAAAATTGACTTAAAAGGTCCCAATGGGGGCCTACAACCGTCTACTACTATCGTCTTTATTTTGTAGTTCCTAACTATGTTTAAATTCAAAAAATAAAATATTTTTTATTTCAATCGATATATCTGTAAATAACAATAAATCAAACTAGGTAAATAATGTCCATTTACGATTTGAAGGACGTGATATGGGGGTACGTGTCATGGTGTTGTTGGGGACAGTGCCCTGTGCCTGCTTGAGTAGGGAATACTGCCTTTCCTAAATTGTTGTAGAAATGAAAGAATGGACTATATAATTATATATTGACTACACATATTAAAAGTACCCCCAGAATAGTAAGTAAAATGTCGTTAAAGTGGGACTTGAAGTTAGAAAGGTTGAAATGGAAGTGAGGACGTGTGCCCGGTCGCTCTGGCCGTCCCTGTTCCCTCCGCCGTCGCTCCGTCGCTGCGCCCCGCTCTAAAGACTCGACAGGGGCTATACCTCGTATAGTCTACAGTGTAGACTCTACACGATCTTGCACCAGACACAAATTTTAAAGAAAATAATATTTATAAAATACACGTTAAGGTCTAACTTGGCTTTTGAATATGCCAATTAACTTTAAGGGTATAAGGTAAAAACAAGCCAAAAAAAATAATCAGCTTATCTCTTTATCTTATCTGTTTCTGAAATAGTTAAAAAACAAAATTTACATAAATTTACATTAATAATAAACTTTAGCAGAAATTGTTTATAAACCACAGAACGCATCTTGTATGGAAGCGGCTTTTGGTTAACTACAGCGCCGCCTCGTGCAAACGTTGAGTTTTTTGTATGTATACAAGGGTTGCCAATACCTATTTACCCAATTCCGCAAAAATAAAATCAAATTTGGGGAAAAAGAAACCTAAATCCCCTCAGAAACAAAGAAAAAATAATTATACAGATTTTATTTGTGGTTATTAAGGTTTTTGCCATACCTTACAATTTAACATATTTTTAGAAAGTATAAATTTGATAATACCACCCTGTTTTTTTATTGCGTCTTTATTAGTCATTAAGGAAACTATCGTGTCTGTGTGTAGTGTGTTTCTGTTTGCTGTTTTAATATTTTTTAAGTCGCTTAAGCTCCTCTCGACTGGTGCGTTAGCGAATGGAAGCACGAGTAAAAATTTGATCACTAATTTTAAATTTTGGGCTGTTACAAATGTTTCCAGTATAGAAAATCGCTGAAGTAATAGGCGTCAAAGATTTAATAGTAAATTTTTGGGCTTCTGATGAATCTACTGAACAGAGAGTGTCCGATGTTAACTGCATGTAAAAGTCTTGGCAAGTTTTTTAGAAATCAGTTATAGCTGAACATGGCAGAATTAATAGATGACGAGCATATACTCCACATTATCGTCATCAATTAATTCTGCCATGCTTTGTGTAGCTTTTATTACAATGTTGATGTCCTTTAAATCCAGTAAATATAAGGTTGGGGCAAAAATATTTTAGTATTGTTCATACAAAGGAAAATATTTTTTTTTGGTATAATTTTTGATTTACTTATAATATGTATGTGCCGTTTTATAGTATGACTCCATTTCTGTAGAAATTTTGAGATTTTTGATTGAAAAAATTGACAAGTAGTGATCACTGTGTTCTTTTGAGGTTATCTTTGTGCTTCCTAAAGAGTTCTGCAATGACCGAAGCAGATGAAAATGGATGATGGAGCAAGGTCAAGGCTATATGGAGGATGTATCAACACATCCCGGCCAAGCTCTCATTTTTTGCTGCGTGGCTATAGATGAGTGCGATCTATTCACAACAGCTTGTTTAACCTCATCAGTTGCTCACAGTAGAGGTCAGAATCGTATCGTTTTACGCTGTGGCAAAAGCTCATAGTGGATAGTTTCTTTCCAATCCCACCACACACACAGCATCACTTTGTTCTATGTCAGGCCGGGCTTCGCCACGGTCTTTGGGGCTTGTCCATGCTTCGGCCATGACTTTTTTTCGCACATTGTTATCGTAAGTCGCCCATTTTTCATCACCCGTAATCAACTGTTTAAGAAATAGGTCGAAATAGTTACGTTTCAACAAAGAATCGCTAGCGGTAACACGTTGTATTAGGTTTCTCTCAGTGAGATCATGTGATACCCAAATATCAAGTTTTTTCTTGTATCCAGACTTTCGTAAATGACACTTTTTAATGACCAACATCCAGTTCTTCAAATGTCACAGCTACTAATATGTCGATTTTGCTCCACTTTCTTAAAGATGGCACTTATTTTATCTGTGAAACCAGAGTGAGCCTCATCTTTCAATAAAATTTCCAGACTTGAATCGATTAAACCAAATATATCCTAGCTTTAAGTAGCGTAATTGGATAAAGAAGTGGAAGAATCAAAATTTTAGCCATAATTTAGACATTTTTACATCATATGCAAGGTCTGTGTTATTTTTATCATATTATTTAAAAAAAAATAAAATTAAATTAGCTTCACGCTGTATCCCGCACACAGCAGGGTAGGCAGAGGGAACCTAGTGTTAAGACACTCCGTTCCCCACTTTCTGCCGAATTCTGGAGGCATTGCGTGTTGAGTGGCAGAACTCAACGCCGCGCTTAACCTCGACACCAGAGCGAAGAAATGGAAATATAAATTTAAGTAAATATTTCATCTCCTCGAGTGGGGATCGAACCCACAACCAGTCGGTTTTGCAGTCACACCTCGTGCCGCTGCGCCACGACCGGCCTCAATATCATATTATTTGAGTTGATGTATTTATAATTTATATGCAGGGTAAAAGTTGAACGGCATTTTCTTATGTAATTTTATTTTAAAAATATAATTTAATTTACTACTTGCCTAAAAATGCTATCCTATCTTAACTCTAAAAATAAGAAGAGGCTTGAAAAATTACAGATTTTACACAATAATAATGGTGTTAGTTTCTCGATAAGGGGGTTTCCCCATGCACCTACTTACTATACACAAAGTGGAGGTGTCCTATATTATTAGTTAACATTCTACCGAATACTTTTTCTATTCGGTAGAATGCTAACTAATAATCGACTAAAATTAAAATTTTGTACTAACAAAAAAAAGGCTAAAGAACTATTTACCGGTCATTTTGGTATAACTTAAGTATAAAATTCCCCTCGTTTCACCTACATAGTGCCAATCCTAAATCAATCCTCCATCGACTTGAGATTTCCTGCAATTCGGGGAATTCCCCACACATTGGCTTTGCTGGGTATTAGCCTTTAGAAGGAGCAGGAACTTGAATGGTTAGTAGCCGTTTAATAATTGATCCGTGGGATAGTTATTTAATTTGTGAGTTCAGGTCTTTGTACATCAATATTGCGTTAATCACACAAATCGACATCAAAACACCAGCAATTTTTTTGTAACAGAAACAAGTTTAGCGCACAGGTGAATTGTAGCCGGCGAGTTAGTCTGCCGTATTCGATTCCGTTTTTGCCACGATAATACTCCAGCGCAATTTTCGGTTTCAAAATTGGTCTTAATGTATTAGACATCATCTGCATTTCATTATTATGACATATGGGCAATATTTCGTTGGCCCTTTCATTTCAATACAGTAACAAAACTATTTTGCTTGGCAATAATTTCTCCTTTTCTTAGAGTTGCATTAACCACGTCGACAGGAAGTTCTCTCCATTTTTTTCTGAACTGTTCCGCAAAAGTCAATTGTGTGTTCTTTTAGTTATCTTGCTAGTGGTACGCTGGTGCAATCATTGTCCGTTACCAGTAATCTCTCCTCGTCCAAAATATCATGAGTCAAAGCAACAACTGGTTTGTCAAGATCTTCAACTGCCTTATCTCCCCCTGAATATACTTTATAGCTCAATGTGTAGCCTGTATCTGTGCACAACTTATATAATTTCAGTCCATATTTGCAGGTTTTTTGGGGATTGTACGTACGAATATTCAATTTACCTCTTAAAACCGATCATAGCTTCATCAACAGCAACAGCGCCTCTCGGAGTATAAATTTTTCGCGAGTTTTTTTTTCAAAAAATTCAAAATTTTCTATAATTTTCTCTATAAGAGCGAGGTTGCTTTTGTACTACAAATCCGATTCCACGAATTCCGATCACCAGTGTGGTCTACAAAATTTCAACATCTTAGGATGAGGCAAAATCTGTCATAACACATAAAAATTTCGTGAAGAAATGGTTGAAAGTCTCTCTTCCAGTAAAATTATGTTCTTAGGAAATCAACAAGTCCCGCAAACGAGTAAATGCCAATAAACTTTAGTATTTCATCTGCAGAACTTTACAAAACCAACCACAGGTATTTATTTTAATATTGAGAAACGTAAATAACGCATGTCGTATATTTGGGGTACACAAACAAGAACTCATAAGAGTATGCCCCATGGGCGGGTGATTCGCCCAACTAACATTACATATATTAAAGAGGATTTGAATTTTTTTTATATTATATAATTTTTTTACATAACGCAAAAAATAACCCTAAATTTGCATTTACATATACCGGGTTTTCTCCATAATTTTAGCTACACAGTGAACGTGTTAACCATCTTACAAAAAACAAAAACAAAATCGATCTGGACAAGGTTATGGGTGGCGCGAGTAGGCTTTTTAAAAATAATGAAAGTTAAATTTAAACTTATTTTAATTAATCACTGAAAAGAGTTTCATGTTCTTACAAAATAAAACTTTAAGTACTGAAACGACCAAGCAAAAGCGCATGCTCTTTTCGAAAAATTAAATATTAAAATACATCAAGAATGTTTCCCATGGCTTAAAGGATTCGCGTTATCTACCCTACTCAGAATGCTGATCAAGCGTTTACTTGTACTGTTCTCATACCATGAGCCAACATCATCTCTATCTTGTTATAGTTTTAAATCACTGTTAGCAGTCTTCTTATTTTTCTAAACCAATAGTCTTAAGATTGTTTTTCTTGCTTAAAATACATTTATAGAAATCAAGGCAATCTATATATATAAAAGGACTTGTGCTGACTGACTGAGGTAAGACGCACGCAGAGCCGTAACGGCTGATGGTAGAAACTTGAAATTTGGGCAGATGTTTATTTTCATATTCTGGACATCCACTAAGAAGGGAATTTGAAAAATTTTAACCCTAAAGGGATGAAATAGGGGTTGAAAGTTTGTATGGAAAAAAAATTTAATCTGTACCGATTTTTATAAAATTTGAAATTCAGACTCTTAAAAATATTTCATTGAACACGTGTTTCATGGTTTTTAAGAATTCACCCCCTAAGGGTTCAAATAAGGGGTTGAAAGTTTATATGGAAAAATCTTTAAATTGCCACCGATTTTTATAAAAATTTAAATTCAGACTTAAAAATATTTTATTGAACACGTGTTTCGTGGTTTTTTTTAGAATTCACTCTTAATAAGCGGGCGAAGCGGCGCGCGCCCTCTAGTTAATTATAGTCTTTGAAAATTTATTTTATTATGATTATTGATGATATTGTCTCGGTTATTAATATTTTTTTTCCATTGTTGTGTAATCAATGAGAATATATTTTATGACATTATTAATACGTTATTTTTTAGAGCATTATGTGTAGGATTACAAAAAAAAATGTGTTATCTTTAACAATTCTGAATATAAATAAGCATTCGGTGTTCTCAAAAATTGTAACCATACTTGATGTGCACTTAGAAACGTTTATCTTGCTGGCTCTAATTTTGACTAAAAGATTTTAAATTAAACCACTCATCAATCAATTTTGTATTGTCAATTTGTAAGGTTTGTATCTTTTTTTAAAATATATAATTTGTTCAATATCAATACAACTCTATTAAGTATTCTCATTAATATTTGGCGAAAACATCCAGCTCTTTCTAAAATTCAATATAGGTTTTTATTACGTTACAAAATTTCAGAGAAACATTTTTGAACTATTTTTGTATTTTCTGCTTTTGGGTCAAAATGCTCCGAACTCTTTCTTTAATTTGGTCATCTTATTTCAATGATGGAATTAACGCTTATTTAAGTTTCTTTATTTATGAATGAATGATGTACATAACAGAGTGTATTTGTTAGAAACAAATAATGCTCTGATAGAGGATTTTCAAAAAACAGATGGTCTTTCTAGACCTTTAAAATAATCCGTTAAGTTGTTAATGATATGTGCAGAGCAATTTACGCCAACTTTATTGGGCTTAAGAGAAAACATTATTGATACCTCGTCATTATGTCTCAACATGTACATTTTATGGAATACATCGTGCCATTTCCTTTTCAAGATGTCCCATAAAGCAAAGCATGACCTCTAGAAAATTGTTTTTTTCATTAAGATCTTCTAAAAAAAAGCTTATTGTGGCAAACGCTGCTAATCGACGATTTGCAATTTTTTGTTCCCAAAGTTTTGTTTTATTTCTAAAAACAGTATTTTTTTCATGAATATCCACTACGGTGCGGGTTATGACTTTGCATTTCCGTAATTAACTGACTTAAGTGGTAAAAAATATCGCTTAAATATGCCAATTTGGCCATTCACTTCTAGTTAATGATGCGATCACCGCATTCGTGTTTTTTATTTATCAAAAATTTGTTCGCGGGATAACCATCTGATATCTGAATGATAGAATAAGTGCTGGTAATCCGAACCCATTTTTACTCAGCAATCGTAATATCCGAAAGTTGAAATCGCGTCCCTTTATGAAGTTAATAATTTTAATTACGTCCTGTAATACCCCGTATAAATCTTGCTGCATATCCCATACATATGCTGCATTACCGTATTTCATTACCATATTTCTAATTTTTATAGTTTTGTTGGTCTATGAGAGTTCCATAATCCAGCCCATCGAAGTTAATATGTCAATCAATAATACTTATCAGACTGAACAGTTTTTGTTAAAGAACCATATACCTCATTATTATAGTTTAGCTGTTCTATAAGAGTTCCACATCAGATGTTCCTGAACCCTCGAGTTCATTAGGTCTATCAATAATACTTCTCAGACTGAACAGTTTTTGTTAAAGAACCATATACCTTATTATTATAGTTTAGCTGTTCTATAAGAGTTCCACATTAGATGTTCCTGAACCCTCGAGTTTAATAGGTCTATCAATAATACTTATCAGACTGAACAGATTTTGTTAAGACACCATTTCTTTAATTATTATACTTTAGCTGGTCTACTAGATATTCCTGACCATCGTTTTCTGTAAATGAACAAAAAATAGACACATACTATAGCGGCTCGCATGCACTTGTAAAACTCGTGCATTATGCAAGTTTTAAATGTTTTTAGACTTTCTTTACAAATTATATATAGTGTTTAAACTATGATAGCTCTGAAATGCAACCACTGAGGTCTGGCAGACCTACTTATTTTACTTGAAGGAACTCTATACTTCGAATTGATACTAAAACTGACCAATTCTATTATCGTTTCTTTTTCGCAACAATATTGTGACTTGCGAGCATCATATCTTGGAAATGCAACCACTAAGAGCCGGCAGACCAACTTATTTCAAATAAGGAGACGCCATACTTTGAGCGCGGGGGAAAGATCTAGGATAACTAATACGCTGTCAAATGGTTTTTTATCTTTAAAATGGTACATCCGATGTACCTCTCGGACGGGGAAGCCCTGGGACTGAAGGTCCTGGAGAACGAGTCCGGACTCTATCTCCTTCGGAATTCCCTGTATAACAACCCGTAAATGACGCTCCTCCTCCAGAGCGTATGTCTGGAAGCCAACGTTGGCCTCCCTAAGATGTGCCGTGAGGCGGCGGTGGTCCGACGTGGCAGGGCACTGGACCTTGATGCCGTCCTGGGTGACGCGTACAATGGTGTAATTCACCTTCTGCGCGATCATCCAGGCTGACACCTTGTCCCAGGCCCGCTTGTCTTGGATAATAACGGGCGGGGGCGTGCGGACCCGTGGCGTCGCGGTGGCCTGAGGGGACGTTGGTGCGTTTGCGGACGCGGTGGCCTGAAGGGCCGTTGGTGGGTGCACGGTCGCGGTGGCCTGAAGGGCCGCTGGAGATGGCGTGTAAGCCTCGGCCTGAGGGGCTGCTTTTGTCTTACCCGCCGGGAGCGGGGATACGCCGCTGCTGACACGTGTGTCAGAAGCGGTTTCTTTGGCATCCTTTTTTTGCGTTTTAGAGGGCGCGGCCGTTTCGACGATCTTCGCCTTCCCCTTCGCCGCTTTAGTAACGATGCTCTCGAAATCGTCGTCTGCGCGATCCGCGGCCACTTCCATCTCCGTAACCATGGAGGTGGCCGGTGCATCGGTTGCGGGATTCGATTCCTCTAGCATCTCCGGTGCGTTGACTTTGACATTTTGCGCGAATACCGCAAGTCCGTCGTACGCGTTCACGTGGTAGTCCTTCAGGAAAGCGAGTACGTTTTCCTTTGAGAGCGCAAGAATGAACGCGTCCATATCGGTCAATGAATTAGCCCTTAAGGGGTGCGAATGGAAGAGAAAAAATAAAAGAGAAATAAAACTTAATACTATTTATACCTCTCCTGGATCGGGCGGGGCAGGGCAGGAACCACAGTACAACACTGCACTGCGCACAACTGCACTACACAACACTACACAACGCACAAACGAGAGTGGAGTCCGCATGAGCGTCCTCTACACCGCGCGCACAATCGGTTACGCACTTAGACAGAGCCACTTGAATGAAGACGGAACGTCCATCGGCGGAACGTCCATCGACGGAGCGGTTCGGCGGTCAGAGCGAGAATTTAGACCGTCCTCCTTTTTTTTTTCTTCGAATGGACTTTAATGGTGTTGACCTGGATTGGTCTTGACAGCGTCACCGGGCTTGGAGGGGCGAGTGTAGCTCGCCCTGGAAGGTGGTCCGACCCAAAAGCGTCAGGCAGCACCTCCAGCGCCATCGCCATCGCACCCCTGTGCACCACTATGTCTATGGTTGTTGGAAGAAGAATACGATTAAAGTGATAATGGGTGGGCTCAGCAGGCCCAGAGATCTCATAGTCATGTCTGGAGGCATCCTCGAATAGTTTCCGCCCAATGGTACAGGCACGGCGGTTACCCCAGGTTGGATGTTTTGCATTCCAGTCTCCCGCAAGTAGAGTCGGAGTGGATCTGTTAAGCGCTTCACGCACCTCCTTGACGTCTAGTTGAGAGTTAGATGGTCTATATGTGGCGAAGACGCAAAGAGCTCTGTCGCGAAGGGAGATCTTTACACCGAGCGACTGGAAGGTCTGCGAGTCCATAAGTGGAGCGGCTGGTGCACTAGGTTCCTCCTGACTGCTACGAGAAGACCTCTGTGAGCGTTGGTCTGAGGTGTGTCCAAACGGAGAACATATCCTGGGAGACTTGCTGGATCTGATGGGCGAAGATGAGACTCGTTAATGAGAGCCACATCTATATTTTGCTCCCGCAAGGTGTGACGCAGGAGCAGAATTCTTGACTTGAGTCCGGTGGCATTCCAATACATAATCCTGAGCTCCTTACCCATTGGAGAGCAGACTGGTCATGCCTTCCAATACTGCTCTCACAGGGTCACGACCTTCCCTTAAGGCAAGAAGGGACGTCCTTAAGGGTGTCGAGAGCCCTGTCGATAGAAACAAAAGTGCTCTGCTGGCTCGCTGTAGTTTTTGGCGCGGCTAAGGTGGCAGAGGCAGGATGAGTGGAGGTGGTGGCGGGAGGCACAGATGATAATGGTTGTGCCATAGAGGGGGGAACATCTTCTCCGCGGGCCTTCTTCCCCTACCCCCTCTTCCTCAATCTAACACCCCTTTCGGTCGGTGGGTTAGCAGGAGCCATCAACGAGGATGCCTGCGTCTCCGCAACATCCATATTAGTAACGACCGGAGCGGTAGACTGGACGCTTCTTTTTGTAGGCTTAGTCGCAGTGAGGGCAACAGTGCCGGCTCTCTTATTTCGGATTTCCCGTTGAAATTGCGGGCAAGCGGAATGGTTGGCAGGATGGGGCCCTCCACAGTTGGCACACGTCGCCGGCTCCTCCAAAGGACGCGGACAGTCCCGCGCGAATTGCTCCTCCCCGCACCTCACGCAGGCCATGCGCCTATGGCAGCCGTGGCTTGAATGTCTAAAGGCCTGGCACCGATGACATTGGGCCCGGCCACGCTTGCTGCGCCAGGATTCTATGGTGATACCCGACATATAGAGCAGCTCCGTTACTCCATATATATCGGGCACCAGATCCGGTGTGTTGGTGATTATAGCGAAGAATATGCAACCAGCGCGTCCCATCCTCGCCCTGATTGGCTTAACATATTCTGCCTGGTAGCCTAATTCCCCTAAGGCTTCTATGATTTCATGGGGGGGCTGTCGTGGGTGGTAGTCCTCGTATGGCTACCTTCTTGCTCAGTTCTGAAGGAAGGGCATACGAGAACCATGACAGGCGCTCCGACTTCTCCAGGTCGCAAAGGTACCTCTGGATCACCCGGTATTCTATGATGGAACTCGGATGCCACTCCCCAGTGGACGCGCATTCGGAGCATGGCCCAGGAGATCCTTGAGGGCTCGAAAATGGCGCGTCCAATCTGAGAACTCCTCGACTATGATAGGAGGCAGACGGGGTTTCGGCGGTAAAGGTGCGCTTGAGGTTGTAGTCGTGGCGGCAGCGGCGGCGGTGGTGGCGGTGGTGGCTCCGAATTTGAGGGCGTCGGCAAAAGACGACCCCGATTGGGAGGGAGTTGTTGTTGAGGATGTGGATGCGAAGAAAGGGATGGTAGGTCCAGCGGGAGGGGCTGGAGCAAGATCGATCCTCCTATGGATGCGGGGATCACGCGAGGGTGGCGGCAAGGAGCCATCCTCAAGCGTGACCTCCATGTCTTTGGTGCTCAGGTCAAGTTCGCGGCACTTATCGTTGAGGAACACACTTATGTGCTCCATCAACGAGCTGGAAAGGGCCCCACGTTTGCGGAGCTCCGCCACGGCCGCCAAATCAGCATTCAGTTGCGATTTAGCGTTGCACTCCGGAATATCGCACGCCACGGGTAGTGGCCGGGGAACCGTCGGACCGAAGCCCGAGGTGGGTGTCAGCCTTCCACTGGAAGGCGGGGAGACGATGGGATCAGGAGTAGGTTGGAAGGGAAGATCTGCATCAGGGTCCGATAGGCCACGGAGAGCGCGGCATCTGGCGGATGAGTGAGGAGGGCGGGGAGAGAGGTTTCTCTCAGATCCCCGCTCGACTTCGTTCGACGAAATGCGTGGGCGCGAACGAGAGCGAACGCGTCTCGCGCCACTTCGGCCATTCATCGTGATTCACACTAAGTCAATTAAAGGTTCGTATAAAAGCGTACCCGCCCCGGCAGTCATCGGCTCGAAGAGAGCCGAGAAGGTCGGAAACGGCCGACGTCCGAGACGTCGGCGAACGCGACGCGAACCGAGCGTTGACAATACGGTAAGGACTCGAGCCGGAAAGTTAGGAACTTAAACGCGGGCAGGCCGATCCTCTGGCAGAGCCATACGACGGAGCTTGAAGAGCAGGCCGTTGTGCCAGACCTTGTCAAAGGCTTTGGCGATGTCTAAGAAGATGGCCGCCGTGTCGCTACGAATTGATCTACGGACGTTATATTTCGCGATATGTTCGGTAAGCCGGTGAACTTGGTGTATGGACGAGTGGTGGGATCTAAAACCGAACTGTTCGTTGATGAAGAGTTGTTTTGCCTCGACTATTTCTTATCTACTGAGAACGATTCTCTCGTAGATTTTCCCTAAACTGCTAATAAGACTGATGGGTCTGTAGCTGGAGGGAAGGTTGGCGGGTTTTCTGGGCTTGCGAATGCCTATAACTATTGCTTCCTTCCATTCGGTAGGAAAGGAGCAACATGCTAAAAGAGCATTGAAAATTAGGACTAGCAGTGATACAAAGTGAATCGGAACTTTATTAGGGATCTTGTCAGGCCCCGGGGCCCTTACGAGACCGTCCTCCTCCATCTTGTTGCTCAAAAGCTGGGGCGAAAGGGGGACGCGGGGGGCGCGGGGCACTCGGGTGCCCTCGGACGCCTTCGCGGGATACTCGGACGGGGCGACTTCGGCATCGCGTTGAATTCGTCCAGCGAAAGCGGCTGGGTTACGGTGCCAGGGCGCGAGCCCTCTGACCGTGGTCTCGAGCGGCGCACATTAATATGAGCGCGTCCTTGTGGTGGGCGCAAGGCCCGAGGGATGAGTGTTTACCCTCTTCCGGGTTAAACACCGTGCGTGGGAGGCGGGTGAGAAGGGATGAGCAATGCGTCACCTGGGCGGTCAGCCCAGCCGGGTGAGACTCACGGTTTCCCGTGAGAGGCCCAGCTTAGGCGACCAGCGACCGAGGTGACTGCTCAGGATGCGGAATCAGGGGGGAGGAGGATATCCCTCGGGGAGCGATACCTCGCGTCGGGTGGTCTGGCGTGAAGCGGTGCTATATTGCGGAGGTGCAGGTGGTCCGATCCATCGGCGCGGCGGAACATGTTGGATGCTAGCCGGCCGATGTGTTCCTCCAGGCTCTCCATACGAAGGTCGCGCTGGATGATGGCGTTTCTCACGCAGTATGGCGCCTGGGTAACTCGCCTGAGGGCGAGGTTCTGGACCACCTGCAGGTTCTTTTTCTGTTGCGCGCTCAGTAGCGCGTACCACGCCGGGCCTGCGTACGTCAAGTGCGGCCTGACGTAGGCCTTGTACAGCGATAACCTCGTTCGCAACGGGAGTCGCGAACGGAATAGTGGGCGCAGCAGGAAAATGGCGGTTCTGGCCGCCTGGGTTGCTTTCTTGACGTGCCTGGTCATGTTTAGGCGTCGGTCCAAAACGACCCCCAGATAGGTCGCCTTGCTGCTCCAGGGGACCTGCTGGTCCAGGAGGCGCAGCGGAGGAGGCTGTCGTCTTTGGTGCCCGAAGATGATGCACTGGGTCTTGGCGACGTTGAGTGCGAGCCTCCACTCCGCCAGCCAGGCCGGCAGCAGGTCGAGGGCACTCTGGAGCTTTTTCGCTGCATGTGTGGCGTTGAGCGATGTGGTGACCAGGGCAACGTCGTCGGCGTAAAGGGCCAACATGGTGTCCTGCTGCACCGGGATGTCGTTCGTAAAGTGGCTGTACAAGGCCGGAGACAGAGAGCCCCCCTGGGGGACTCCGGCGGTGATCGGGTGGCTGTTGGAGATTGCGCCGTCCACACGTACTCGGAAAGTCCTGCCGCGGAGGAAGCTGGCTAGGCTTTGCCCATAGCGCTGAGCAGCGTAATGGGCCGGTAGTTGCCCGGGCTGCGAGGGCTCTTCCCGGGCTTGGGCAGCATGACGACCAGGCCCTCCTTCCACGCCTGGGGGTAGTATCCCAGGCGTAGGATAGCGTTGAAGAGCCTGGTCATGGCGGCGATGATCCTCATGTTGCAATGGCGGAGGGCCCCGTTAGTGATGCCATCGGCGCCGGGTGCCTTCTTGATCTTCAGCTTGCCGATGGACTTCCTCACGAGAGCAGGTGAAATGAAGGGCGCTGCGGGGAGAAGGAGTGTCGGCGATGATAGAGCGCGAGTGACGCTTCTCTCCAGGCGTGCATGGTGGGCAGGTCGTTCGCTTGGGTTCGGCTGGCAGACGCTGGCGAGGTGTTCGGCCAGAATCTCCGCTCTCTCCTCCGCTATGTAGCGGAGTGAACCATCCGAGTGGAGTAGCGGGTGAACGATAGGCTTCATCTTCGTCAACTGGCGGCACAGCCTGTTGAGAGACTGCTGGTCTTCCTGTGCCTCGTGGATCCGGCGGTCCCAGGAAGCCGCAGCTGAGTCCACGAGCACCTCCCGGATTTGCTCTATTAGCTGGTTCAGTTGGGCTTTCAAGGCTGGGTCCCTGGTGCGCTGCCACTCGGAGCGAGTCTTCCGTTTGCGCTCGACGAGTGCGCGGGCTTGAGCAGGTAATGGGGGTAGACCGCGTGGGGAGGCAGGTAACGTTGCCTCGTCCATTGCTTCTCTGATGGAGGTCGTCAGGGTGGCCTCTAGCCGGTCGATTCCGGCGGGAGAGGTGATGGGCTCCGCAGGTGGGAGCCGCCGCGCTGCGAGATGGGCTTCGAAGCGGTCCCATATGATACGCCGGCCAGGCGAAGGCGGCTTGGCCAGCGATAGCCTGCCCGTCAGGGTGATAAGGACGGGCAGGTGATCCGAGCCGTATGCGTCCGGGAGTGTCTCGAGACATAGTTCGTCTAGACCTCGGTGAAGCACTATGTCGATCGTGGATGGCTGGTGGTTGGCGGCATTGGGGAAGTGTGTGGGCTCCTCCGGGCCCGACACCTCGTACCCATGTCTGATGGCGTCCTCAAAGATGCGGCGGCCTGTGCTGCACATGGAGAGGCATCTCCAGGCCGGATGCTTGGCATTCCAGTCCCCCGCGGCCAGTGTGGGGGTGGTGCTGTACAGTAGTCCGTGGACCTCGCGGACTCTGAGGCTTTGGGAGCCCGGACGGTACACGGCGAACGCGCGGATGGCGCGCGCGCCGATATGCGTCTCTACACCCAGCGCTTGTAGTGACTGGGTGTCTAGCGCGGGCTGCTGTTGGTGCACAACACTACGGCGGACGGCCACAAGCAGGCCTCGAAAAGCGTTGTCGGCCGTGGCATCCAGGCGCAGGAGGTGATAGCCTGGGATGGTTGCTGAGTGTGAAGGCAGGAAGTGCGACTCATTAATGAGTGCGATGTCCACTGCCTGCTCCAATAGTAGGTGGCGGAGGAACGGCATCCTGCGGCGAAGGCCTGCAGCGTTCCAGTATAGCACCCGTAGCTTATCCATTGGTGACCAGATGCATCATAAGTTCTACTACAGTCTGGACAGGGTCCCGACCTTCCCTCAAGGCAAGGAGTACCTCTTTGAGGGTGTCGAGTGCCCTGTCAATCGATGCATCCGGTCGTCGACTCGCCGGAAGAGGTTGGACTGTGGGCGGGGCGTTAGTGGGTCGGGCTTCGTTGGCGGAAGTGGGCGCGGCCTTTGATGGATGGCCACGCCCTTCCGGTTTGTGAGTGCGCGATGGCTCAGTGGTGCGAGTGTGCACCACCGGTGGCGCGGCTGCAGGTTCAAATACGGCGGCGGGGGGGGCTGTCCACGGCCTCTCTTCCCCCTCTTCTTCCTCCTCGTTCCCCTTTCCGTCGGGGGGTCTGCGGGGGCCATCAGTGTAGTGACCTGGGTCTCTGCGGCCACCATGTTGACGGCCACGGGCGCGGAGGGAGGCATGGTTCGGCGACGGGCGGTTTTGGGCTGAGAGAGGGCCACGGTGCCGGCCCTCTTGTTCCTCGCTTCGTGCCGGTACTGCGGGCACGCGGAGTGGTTTGCGGGGTGTGGTCCCCCGCAGTTGGCGCAGGTAGCGGGTTCTTCGAGTGGTCGTGGGCAGTCGCGCGCGAAATTTTCACCCCCACATCTCACGCAGGCCATGCGGCGGTGGCACCCGTAGCTCGAGTGCCGGAACGCCTGGCATCTGTGGCACTGCGCCGGTCCGCGCTTGGCTCTCCAGGCTTCGATCTTGATGCCTGGCATATAAAGCAATTCGGTTACACCGTATATGCCAGGCACTATGTCTGGGGTGTTCGTGAGCACGGCGAAGAAAATGCAGCCGGGCCTCCCCATTCTTGCCCGGATTGGCCGCACGTACTCCGCTTGGTACCCTAGTTCTCCCAGCGCTTCGATTATCTCGTCGGGCGTCGTAGTGGCGGGAAGTCCTCGGATCGCCACCATCCTGCTGAGCTCCGAGGGAAGCGCATAGGAGAACCAGGAGACTCTCTGTTTTCTCCAGTTCTACCAGGTATCTCTGTATGGTCCTGTATTCCTCTACGGAGGCGGGCGAGAAGCGCATACCCTTGCCCAAGGGGCGCGCGTTGGGTGCGTGGCCGAGTTGGTCCTTCAGCGCCCTGAAATNCGCTTGTGCAACTCGGCCACGATAACCATGTCCGAGTTGAGCGCCGACATCGGCGACAGCTCCGTGTCCATCCGGGGGGGGGCAGAGGGCGAGCGACGCGGGCGCGCCGACTCCCTGGCAGCGGGTCTGCACCGCTGCGGTGTCGAGTCCGAGTCAGTAAATGTCGGTCGCCGCGACGGGATGGTTACCGCCGTCGCGGGGGGAGCGAGAGGCGCGGATGCCACCATCGACACAGCGCCCGGCGGAGCGCCAGCAGCACGCGTGATCACAGCACGTGCCGCCGGTGTCCGGTGAGTCGCTGCGTCACCAGGAGGGTCGCGCAGGGATGCGGAGACCGGGGAGAGTTCGCCGCGGCTAGCCGGTCTGTCACTCTGGAGGTGATAACCCGGCCAAAGCGTTGGCATACTCAACCCCGGGGGCGCAATTATGGGAGGCGCAGAAGGCGCCGGGCTGGCGAACTGTCCAGTGGCAAGCGGGGTGCGGGGGGAAGGGGAATACCCGTCCCCCCATCGCCCGTGGCGGAGAGATCGCGGTGCGTGGTCACTGCGCAGGGAGTCGGTGGCGCGAAGCGCGTGGGAGGCGTGGCGTCCGGGTGCGTAGGCGGTCCGGGCGTGACGCTGGTGTCGGGGGTGCGGGGGTGATGGTGATCCCCCGCATCTTCTTCTCTGGGATTCGAGGATGCACGTGGGCGGGAGCGCGAGCGCGACCTCTGAGCGCCGCTACGGTCGCTCATGGTGGCGCGATCCAGCGATGCGTCCGCTACTCGGCAGCCATTCGGGGCCCAGGGGGGACCGTGCGGTCCAGGGGGGCGACGGTATACACAACACGAGGATGGTTACACCGACGCAGAAGCGTCTCTGCGCGGAAGCGCAGGCGAAACTTGCGAGCAAATTTCACTAGAAATCTTCGTAAGTTTCTTGGTACCAGGGATGACTCGAGCCGATGTAGAACAAGATGGTTAGACGATGTTTACACTGCAGCGGACGGGCCAATCCGGGGCACTCGGGTGCCCTCGGACGCCTTCGCAGGATGCTCGGACGTGGCGACTTCGGCATCGCTAGGCCCGTCCGAAAACATCGGCGGTTTATCATCCAGCTGAGGCTGGGCTACGGCGTCAGGGCGCGAGCCCTCTGGCCGTGGTGTCTGGCGTCAGCCATAACTATGGGTGCGGCGTTGGGGTGGGCGTTTTAAGGCCCGAGGGACGAGTGCTTACCCCTGGGTAAGCACGGTGCGTGGGAGGCGGGGGTGATAGGACGAGCATATGCCACCTGGGCGGTCAGCTCAGCCGGGTGAGACTCTCGGTTACCCGAGAGAGGCCCAGCTTAAACGACCAGCGACTGAGGAGTCGGATTCGTGAGGGGGTTGGATGTCCCTCGGGAGACCTTCGGTGCCAGATTACCCATTTGCCCTCGCTCCGGTGAGGTCGCCCGGTCGGTGATTTTTCGCGCCGAATTTAACGGTTATTCTAATATGACTCTGTCTCAATTCCAGTGGCTGCGCGGGGCTGTCCTGTGCTGTGCACTGCCTGCTGTGCCGCGCTTTGCTGTGCTGTGCTGTTCTACCTGCCCGGCGTTGTGCTGTGGTTGTGCAGTCTTCTTGCTCCTGATAAGGAGTGTTGAGTTCGCTGCTCTTCTGTGAGTACAAATTGTTGTATTTAATTAGGTATACACTACAAAAGTGATAGTGCTGGACCTAAGAGATTCACCCTTTCTCTAGCCGCAAGGCGAGGGGAGATACAAAAGTGGCCGGGCTAAAAACGGAGGACATCCTTCGTTACCTAGAGGCGAATCATCAAGATGCCTTTCGCGACGCGTTAGATTACGCGTGCAATTGCGGTGAGAGTCCGAACTCTCCCGAAGCCGGCCCGAGTGCCGAAGTCGAGCCGATGTTTTCGGACGGGCCGAGCGATGCCGAAGTCGCCACGTCCGAGCATCCTGCGAAGGCGTCCGAGGGCACCCGAGTGCCCCGCGACCCCCGCGTCCTCCGCTCGCCCCAGCTATCGGGTAACGAGATGGAGGAGGACGGTTCCTCCTCTTCCTCGGAGACGGATGACGGTTTTTCTGTGAAGGAAGAAGAATATGGAAAAGAGCATATAGTAAATTTACATTTAGTTTTGTTATGTAAGTCATGCAAGTTTTCTATACTCTTTATAACATCTTGTTTCCTTACTGACAAACTATGACCATGTAATAGTATAACAGTACTATGCTCATTTAAATTCATGAACATATTTTTTTTAATATTGAACTGGTAACTGGCTCCAGGCGAACATGCATTAAATAGGTTCGAAAAGTGGTGACTAAGTAGGGACCCAAAGCCCTGACTTAATTTATCAAATATTACAATAATATTATTCGACGAGGAGCGGGAGGAATTGTCAATATGTAAATTATTTTTCTTATTTTTATTAAATGTAGTATGCATGGCCGAGTCACCCACAACCTCAGAGTTGTTTAGCTTTTGCTAGGGAATTGATTCAGTGAGTCCTACAATTGAACAACCACAATTATGTTTATTTGTTAGTGACTCAAATCTTTCTACATTGTAGTTACAAAGGTCAACCAAATCATTTGCAGCTAAAATGTGTTCTTTGATTTGATTTTGTGAGGATTCAGATTTCTCACTTAGTGCTCTGATGGAGCTATTTAAGGTATATATTTCATTATGAAGTTGGAGTGTGTCTCGGTCATACATAAACCTGCTTTGAATTAATCTATTATTATAATGTTTAAGTTTATTTATTAATTTTAATTTACTATTGTTTAATATTCTTATTTTCCTGGCTGGAAATTTTAATTTTAGAAGTTTATTAGTTTTTTTAATAAATTTATTTACTTTAATGTATTTCCTAAATTTATTTTTTGATGAAAACTTAATATTTTGCTCAACATATGAATCATCTTTTGTCAAATCAATCAAAACTGTCTTTAAG
>JAAIXJ010000640.1:55312-65945 GCA_013403705.1 Heliconius hermathena | reverse complement strand
TTATTTAGCTTGGAAGCCCGCGATGGCTTCCAGAAGACCTTGGTGCTCGATAAGAGCTTGCATACGAGCTTGCTGGGAACCATTAGAGTTCCTCAGCTTGTTAGCGAACACACTAATTTCGCCGTTGTCGAGAAGGCTCGCGAACGCTAGCACAAGTGCTAGATCGTTCGCGTTAGCGGGGGCTGCGCGGGAAGGCGCAGAGGGACGAGCGACCGGCACCTGGGCGGCCGGCTGGATGGCCGGCGCCGCAGGGCGGGTGGGTGCCAAGGGAGGCGCAGGTTTGAACCAAGCGTTCACCTTGGGGGGAGGGGCGGGCGCGTATTGAATAGGCGCCGGCGCCTGTTTCTTTTGACTGTTTTTGCCTCCGCGCCTAGTGGGGCGTCTGCGAGGGGCGCGGGAGCATCCGCGGTAATTCGCGGGATGTCCCTGCGTCTCGCAGAGCACGCAGCTAGGGGGGACGGCAGGATCGGGAACTTTGCGGGGACAATCCGCAGTAGCGTGGTCGTCTAGGCACTTGACGCACCTAGGCCTCGCGAAGCAATTTTTTGCCGAATGGCCGTATAACTGGCAGCGGTGACACTGCCCTATGAGGCCCCTGGTATACGGGGGTTCGACTCTGATGCCGGTGAGCGAACACACCGACCTCAGATTGAAAATTTCCTTTCCCTCGTTTGTGAGGTCCAGGACTGCCAAAACCGAATCGAATTTCGCTTTGGTACGCGAATTATAAAGACCACCGTCTTTATAATTCGCGTACCAAAGCGAAATTCTGCTCCAATACCGTATTCCCGAAGGAATGAAGTAACCTGACGGTGCTCCGACGAGGAGGCAACTTGGACTTTAATACCGACCTGCGTTAAGCGCGCGGTAGAATAATTTATATTTTGGCTGTTAAGCCAATGGGACACCTTGTCCCACTTGTGCTTTTCTTGCACATAGATGGGAGGCGGGGGCTTGACACGGGGGGCGCGAGGGGTCTCATCCTCTTCCCGCTCAACCGCGGTTGCGGGGGCAGGGGAGAGGGGGACCGGCGAGGCGGCACCTTCCGGGCGGGATACTTTGCCCTTAGGCTTGTTAGCCTTCTTGGGCGGAGGGAGGGCCTTAGGGGCCTTGGCCTTTCGTTTGGCCGATCGTTTTGCGACGGTCTCGAAACCGTCGTCAGAATCCGAGGTAGAGGAGGCACCGTCCTCCATCTCGTTGCCCGATAGCTGGGGCGAACGGGGGGCTCGGGGAGCGCGGGGGGCGCGGGGCACTCGGGTGACCTCCGGCGCCATCGCGGGATGTTCTGGCGGGGCGACTTCGGCGTCGCTCGGCCCATCCGAGAACACTGTTGGTTTTCTTCCAGCACGTGGGCGGCTGGGCTACGGCATCGGCGTGGGCCCTCTGGCCGTGGTTTCTGGCGGCGTCTGTGAATACAGACGCGTCAATTGAGTTGGGCGCAAGGCCCGCGGGAGGTGTGCTTACCCTCTTCCGGGCAAGCACCGTGCGTGGGAGGCGGGGGAGGAAGGATGAGCTTGTGTCGACCTGGGCGGTCAGCCCAGCCGGTTGAAACTCACGGTTACCCGTGAGAGGCCCAGCTTAGGCGACCAGCGACCAAGGTGACTGCTCAGGAGTCGGATTGAGGAGGGGGTAGGATATCCCTCGGAAGACGGTGCCTTGCGTCCGGCGGTCTTGTGTGTAAGGGCGCGATGTTTCTAAGGTGCAAGTGGCCCGAAACGTCGGCACGGCGGAACATGTTCGATGCCAGCCGACCGACGTGATCCTCCAGGCTTTCCATTTTGAGGTCACGCTGGAGAGTTGCGTTTCTGACGCAATATGGAGCCTGGGTAACCCGCCTGAGGGCGAGGTTCTGGACCACTTGCAGAGTCTTCTTCTATTGGCTGCTTATGAGGGCGTACCACGCCGGGCTAGCGTATGTCAGATGAGGTCTGACATAGGCCTTATACAGGTTGAGCTTCGTTCGAAGTGTCAGTCGTGAACGAAGCAGAGGGCGCAGCAGGAACAGTGCGACGCGTGCCGCCTGGGTGGCCTTTTTACCTGCCTGGTCATATTTATCCTCCTGTCGATGACGACCCCGAGGTAGGTCGCCTTGCAGCTCCAGGGGACCTGCTGGCCCTGGAGGCTCAGCGGAGGAGGCTGTCGGTGGTGGTGTCCGAAGCTGATGCATTGGGTCTTATTGACATTCAGCGCAAGCCTCCACTCCGCCAGCCAAGCCGTCAGCAGGTCGAGGGCACGCTGGAGTTTCTTCGCTGCGTGGACAGGATTCAAAGAGTGGGTGACCAGTGCGACGTCGTCGGCGTACAACGCCAACAGGGTGTCCTGCTGCACCGGGATGTCGTCGGTGTACAAACTGTATAAGGCCGGTGACAGGGTGCTTCCCTGGGGGACTCCTGCTGCGATCGAGTGGCTGCTAGACTTTACACTCTCCACTCGAACGCGAAATGTCCTGCCGTGGAGGAAACTGGCGAGGACACGGACGAAGTGATGGGGAGTGTCGGTCTTTAGTAGCTTGTGCAGGAGCCCCGGGTGCCACACGCGGTCAAATGCGCGTGACACGTCGAGAAAGGCTGCAACTGCACTCTCCTTTCGATTGAGTATATTGGCTGCGTGGTTAACCACCCTGGCCACTTGCAGGGTGGTTGAGTGGCCGCTTCTGAAGCCAAACTGCTCATCCCTCGGTGACAAGTGTGGTAATAGTAGCGGCAGGAGAAGTCACTCAAAGAGCTTTGCTACCGCGCTGAGCAGCGTGATAGGTCGATAGCTCTCTGGATCGCGGGGGCTCTTCCCCGCTTTCGGCAGCATTACGACCAGGCCCTCCTTCCACGCCTGGGGGTAGTATCCCAGGCGCAATATGGCGTTGTAGAGCCTGTTCAGGGAAGCGATGGTCCTCATATTGATGCGTCGCAGGGCCCCATTGGTGATGCCGTCGATACCGGGGGCCTTCTTGATCTTCAGCTTCGCGATCTGCTTCTTGACCTGCGCTGGAGAGAAGAAAGGCGGCGCAGGCTGCGGGAGTGGCGGCGATGACAACGCGAGAGCTACATTTCTCTCCATGCGAGCGTGTAAGTCGGGGCGTTCGCTGGCATTTGGCTGGCAGACACCGGCCAAGTGAGTGGCCAGTATCTCCGCTCTATCCTCCGCGGAGAAGCGGAGGGATCCGTCCTCGTGCCGGAGTGGGTGCGTGATCGGCCGCCTCTTTGTTAGTTGGCGGCACAGACGATTAAGGGATGGCTGGTCGGCGTCCGCTTCCAGAATCCGGCGGTCCCACGCCTCGGCCGCAGAGTCCGTGAGCGCATCCCGGATTTGGTCGATCAGCTGGTTGAGAGCGGTCTTGAGCATCGGGTCCCTGGTACGCTGCCACTCAGAGCGGGTCCTCCATTTTCGCTCTATGAGTGCGCGGGTGTGTGCGGGAAGTGGCGGTAGCGAGCGTGGGGAGGCAGGTATTGTTGCCTCCTCCATGGCCTCCCGGATGGTCGAAGTGACGTCGGCTTCCAATTTGTCAACGTCGGCGCAGGTAGTGACGGGCTTCGCGGCAGGTAGACTCTTGGTAGAGTCGAGAAGGGCCTCGAAGCGCTCCCACGCGATGCGGTTGTTGGTCGGGGGAGCTCTGGCTAGAGTCAATCTGCCCGTCAGAGAGATGAGGACGGGTAGGTGATCCGATCCGAACGAGTCCGGTAGGGTCATGAGGCACATGTTGTCTAGCCCTCTGTGAACCACGATGTCGAGTGTGGATGGCGGATGGTTGGCGTCGTAGGGGTAGTGGGTAGGGTCCTCTGGGCCCGATATCCCATACCCGTTCCTGGTTGCGTCTTCGAAGAGGCGGCGACCCGTGGTGCAGGCGGAGAGGCACCTCCACGCCGGGTGTTTGGCGTTCCAGTCCCCCGCGGCCAGTGTGGGGGAGGAACTGTCGAGCAAACTGTGGACATCCTGCGTCTTCAAGCGCTGGGCTCCCGGGCGGTAAACCGCGAATGCGCGGATGCAGTGCGCACCGGTATGCGCCTCGACATCTAGTGCTTGGAGTGACTGAGTGTCGAGCGCGGGCAGCTGGTGATGTATGATGCTGCGGCGGACGGCGACGAGTAGGCCTCTAAAGGCGTTGTCGGCCGAGGAATCCAGGCGAATGACGTTATAGCCCGGGATGGTAGCGGAGTGTGCGGGCAAGAAGTGTGACTCATTGATGAGCGCGATGTCCACCGAGTGTTCCTGAAGTAGGAAGCGCAAGAACGGTATCTTGCGACGGAGGCCCGAGGCGTTCCAATATAAGATGCGCAGCTTATCCATTGGTAACAAGGCGCATCATGAGTTCTACTACTGTCTGGACAGGGTCCCGACCCTCCCTCAGGGCGAGGAGTACCTCCTGGAGAGTGTCGAGTGCCCTGTCTATAGATGTATCCGAACGCCGGGTCGCCGGAACAGGATGGGCGGTGGGCGTGGCTTCCGGGGCGTATGTAGGTCGGGCTACGGTGGCGGAAGTGAGCGCGGCCTCCAATGTGCGGTTGCGCGTTTCCGGCTTTCGAGTACGCGTCGGCTCAGTGGCTTGAGTGCGGACGGCCGACGGCGCGGGTACAGGTTCTAATCCAGCGGCGGGGGGGGCCTGTTTTCGGCCTCTCTTCCCCTTCCCCCTCTTCCTCCTCCTTGTTCCTCTCTCCGTCGGAGGGTTTGCGGGAGCCATTAGAGTAGTTGCTTGGGCGTCGGTTGCCACTGTGTTGGTGGGGACCGGCGCGGCTGATGGCCCGGTTGGGCGTCGGGTGTCTCTGGGCTGTGAGAGGGCCACGGTGCCGGCCCTCTTGTTCCTCGCCTCGTGCCGATTGGCATTGGGAGCGTGGCCTAGCTGGTCCTTTAGAGCCCTGAAATGGGTCGTCCAGTTAGGAAATTCCTCAACTATGAGCGGCGGAAACCTCGGCTTGGGTTGTGCGTCGCTCTGTTGTGCGTCATGCGAGGCGGCGGACGGCCCGGCTTGCACCGTCGTGGTTGGTCCGGTCGTCCGTAAGGCCTCGGCGAACGTCGTCGGTACTCGTGAAACATCGGCGACGTTCGTGTTGCGTTCGGCTACCACCGGTGTCGGCGGGGTAGCGGGCACGGGGGGGTGACAGTTGGTCCGGCGAGGGGTGCCGAAGCTGTCTCCATCCTCCGGCGGAGGCGCGGATCACGCGGGGGGAGCGGCTGCGTGCACGGCCTCTTCGGCAGCGCTGAGTCGGCTCCGTCCGACGTGCGTGGGCGTCTGATGGGCGTCAGCGGGGGTGGATGCACGATGCCATCCGCCCGACTGCCTCCCTCCTGATCCGCCGCTATGGCCGTAACTGCGCCGGCGGCGCTCGCGTGGTCTAGCGCTTCTCCCCTATCATTGAGGAACATAGCAATATGTTCCAGCAATGAGCGGGAGAGCAACCCGCGCTTGTGCAACTCGGCCACGGTAATCATGTCCGAGTTGTGCGCCGACGTCGGCGACAGTTCCGTATCCATCCGGGGGGGGGCAGAGGGCGAGCGGCGCGGACGCGCCGGCTCCCTGGCAGCGGGTCTGCATCGCTGCGGCGTCATGTCGTTGTCGGTGTCGGTCGGTGTCCGCGACGGAATGGTTACGACCGTCGCGGGGGGAGCGGGGGAGGCGGACAGCCCTGTCGACTCGGCGCCCGAATCACCGGTTGCACGCGTGGTTACAGCGCGCGCCACCGGCGTCCGGCGAGTCGCCTCGTCTTCAGGGGGGCCGCAGGGGGCGGCGTCCGGGAGGTAACAGCCGCGGCTAGCCGGTACGTCACTTGCGTGATAACCCGGCCGAAGCTTTGGCATACTCCTCCCCGGGGTCGCAGGGGCAGAGGGCGCAGAAGGCGTGGAGCTGGCGAGCTGTCCAGCGGCAAACGGGGTGCGGGGGAGGAGGGAAATTCCCGTCCCCCCATCGCCCGTGGCGGAGAGATCGCAGTATGCAGCGGACGTCGCGCAGGGAGTAGGCGGCGTGGGCGTTGGTGGTGCGAAATGCGTGGGTGGCGTAGTGTCCGGATGCGTGGGCGGTCCGGGTGTAACGCGGGTGTCGGGGGTGCGGGGGAGACGGTAGTCCCCCGCCCCTTCCTCTCTCGGGTCCGAGATGGTGCCGGTGCGTGGGCGGGAGCGCGAACGCGACCTATGAGCGCTGCTACGGCCGCTCATGGTGGTGCGATCCAGCCGTTACGTCCGCTACACGGCAGTCATTCTGGTCCGACGAAGGACCGGGTGGTCCACTGGGCGACGGTGTACACTATCCGGAGAATGGTTACACACAGACGCGGATGCGTCACTGCGCGGAAGCGCAGGTGAAATTTGTAGAGTATTTCGAAACGAAATGGTTACAAATTTCTGAGTACCAGTGAATGACTCGAGCCGTTGTAAGTGAGATGGTTACGCTGCAGCGGTCGGGCCAATCCCCGAACTCATCCGAGAACATCGGCTCGGCTTCGGCACTCGGGCCGGATTCGGGGGGGTTCGGACTCAACCCACAATTGCGTGCGTACTCGATCGCGTCGCAAAAGGCATCCCCGTGGTTCGCCTCGAGATAGCGGAGGATGTCCTCCGTCTTTGGCCCGGCCATTATATGTAACTCCCCTCACCTTGCGGCGAGAGAGGGTGAGTATCTTGAACTAGCACTTTCACTTTTGTATGTGTATACTTAGCTGAAATCGACAAAGTACTCACTCAGAGTGACGACTCACACTCCTTGACTGGAGCAAGACTGCACAACCCCAGCGCAACGCCGCGCAGGCAGAACAGCGCAGCACAGCGCGGCTCCGCAGCACCGCACAGCACAGCACAGCTCAGCCCAGCGCAGCAACTGCAATTGAGAACAATCGGATTATAAAACACGTTAAAAATGGCGCGAAAAGTCGCGCAGGCAAAACAGCACAGTCCAGCACAGGGCGGCACAGCAGCACCGCACAGCACAGCAAGGCCCAGCGCAGCTCCTGGAACTGAGAATAGTCGGATTTAGAAAACGGTTAAAAATGGCGCGAAAAATCACCGACCGGGCGACCTCACCGGAGCGAGGGCAAATCGGTAATCATTCACACCGATTTAAAAGTTTTATTTTATAAGAATTTTGCTTCGTGTCTCATCGTAAACACATTTGTACTAACATATTTGTTAAAATGAATATACTTATTTCTCGTGATTTGGAAACGATTCGCTATGAATTTATTCCATTCCGGTCAATTACAACAAGTTAAAAGAAATACTTTTAATATCAATTAGAATTTCGAAAAATCAATCAATTCTTACTCATTACTGTTGTAAATACGTCATTACTTTACTTTAATTTAATTTAACTACGAAGCGATATTGCTTTGCACGAGGTCAAAATTTAACGAGACTGTCCAGACTTTTTATGTCTTTTATTATTAATAGAAATTTGAATCTTTTTTTTTTCTCAAACTTGAGGTTAGTGAGGTTAGCCCTATTGGCCTTTACAGCGACACCGGGTGGGTACTCTGTCCCAGAAGAAATGCAAGCACTACCTGGCTGCTTGAGAGGGGTCGACGACTATAAGGGCGCCCCCTGCGGGGCTCGAACCTCGGCTTACAACCGTCGAGCGGGCTGTGTAGGGGACGTGGCCTGCACTATGTAGCTGGAGATTAGCGTTGATAATAAAAAATAATATTTTAATTAAAAGTTGCTTCATTGCTTGCTATACTATAATGCTAATGAATGCTACCGGACAGTACGCGCTCCGAATATGCACTGTTTTATAATACTAGCGCCGAGAGCGTGAAAGGCTACGCCGCGGTGCGGTGTTCGGTGTTCGGTTACAACACTTGGACCGAACATGCTCCCGGGCCAGAGATAACTGATACATGACAAATGAGATGAACTTAAGAACTATAACATGATGATAAACAATTTTTCTTATAACTAACTTAAGAGTAAATTATACAAAATAAATTAAAGAGTTTCTTTGATTAACAAAATTATTTAGCTAATAGATTTCGCTTACTAATGATAGGGGATGTTGCTTGATTTTTAAATGTAGCCCTATCACAAACACGTGGCTGACGGTCAGCCTTGCTCTGCTTTCTCTCACTTTCACTGACACTCTCACTAACACTCTCACTAACACTTGCACTACGGTTGTGAAGAAGAATCCCTGGTGAGATGGCGCAAATACTGCTACCGCTGCTATCGCTGCTGCCACCAGGAGATAGCATACTGTATACTGGTGTATGTCGTGGTAAGATATAATGTCCACCGACTCACTATCTTTTCGAAGCTGCTTCAATTTCAAATCGAGATCGTTTAGCGAATCATTTACGAAGCTTGAAAAATTTAATTCTTGTGTCGGCATAAGTATGGTTAAAAGATAATTAATTTCAGTTGGTATAGTAGGCGTAAAAATATCTGTCATTGTCTTTAAATTACTCTTTTTTGATCTTTGCGCATATAGAGAAAAATTCTTTCCCTTAATGAGACAACCTTCTTGAATGGTAACAATACCAGCCTTGCTCAATTTTTGTGTTGTTATTTTTTCATCGCACATTATACGCACAGTGTAAGAATCACAGAAGAAGAATAAATATTTATTTTCAGCTAGCTTAACCTATTTGGATTTACATGATGATTTCATTATTTTACAATTGTGCGTCATTAAATCCTTTCTACAAAAATGTTCGTTATTAAATAAAAAGGATATAATATTTTGATGTTTACATAAATAAAACTGATCACTTTTTAAGCACTCTTGCAATTCGGTCAGATCCAATAGAAAATAGGCATCTCGTTTTAAATTAATCGCTACGTAATCTGCTATATGAATGACACTGACGGTGCTATTCTAGATTTGTTGAGGTACAGCTATTAGACGATAAAGTGTGTATACGAGTCTCGGTGTACCAATGGTAGATTTAACTCAAGTATTAAAAATTGCTGAGTCATCCTAACTCTGATACTTAAAAGACTATATATTTTAAATAAATCGGTATCCAAATTTTCTAACGGTATAGTAAGTTCTTGTGATAAATGACCTGAGATGATGTGTAACTGGTGTCGAAGTTGCTCTGGTTGGATAAGATGAAAGTTAAGTTGTCCATGATGAACATCAGTGATTGTGTCTAATATGTAATCTTGAATGCGACGTAGATTTTGTAGTAAGTTACTTGCTGTAATTGCGGAAAATGTAAATTCCTCGTAGAACGAAATATTATTTAATTTCTGATCAATAATGCTTAATGAGTTATAAAGTAAAGTAAAATACTCTTTATTGTACACCAAATAATACATATACATATTAAACATTAAACTATGATACATTGGATAGCACAATAGGCGGCCTTATCGCTAAGTGAGCGATCTCTTCCAGGCAACCTTGGGGTAGAGGAGAGAATAAGTTAGTCACATGGGAAGGGGTGTACTGAGTACTAGATAATTTTTTGTTATATATAATGCTTATATGCTTATGGTGATTCTACAAAAGTTGGGTAACTTTTGGAGATATTTTGTTTACTCTAATTTTTGGTTCAAATCCTCACAAATTCGGGTATTTCAGATAGGAAATCTTTCAAATATATTGATCCTAAACGGGCCAGTCACTTTTTCAAATAGATTTTGAGATATTTCGATTTTTATGAATTTGACTGCCAGGGTACTGACGAGGATGACAAAGGACTGATAAAAAACACCAATTTATGGAAAGTGTAATGTTGTTTATTGAATTTTTAACAAAGTGTTTATAATATAATAATGGCACATATCTTATAAGTATTTGAACACTTAGAAACTATTAATTTCTTTAATAATAATTAACTTTTCAGCCTTGTAAACAGTCTTCTGCAATTTTTTTTATAATAATCTTAACTAACCTATATCTTTGAGGTAGTTTTACTTAAAATCACTCTTATTAAGAATCAACAAATATTAATCAAAGAAAACGTAACATATCGTCTTTAAAAAAAAATAAAAAATCAGATCTTCTTCTCAACATAAAAAAATAACACTTCAAATTTAACCTTAAAAATATTACTTTTCAAAAACTTCAATCTTCTCCTTAAATTGGTAAAACACTCTGTTCCCTTTTGTAATGAGGTTTGGTACAGGTAATTTCCTTATTATCTGCTCTGCAGGTACATCGGACACATCTTTCTCATCTAATTTAAACAAAGTGCCTTCCTGATTACAGATTTTGAGGAAAGTCACTCTCAATTCATCGTCTTCTTCATCAAAAGAGGAGCATATTGCCGCATAGCAGTACTCTGTTTTTCTTGTGACATATTTCACCAAAACATAATCACCACTGCTGTAAAGACACTTTTGCCGTGCATAGTCGCTAACTCCTGGCAGTGATAGATTGCTATCCAATTCCGGGTGGTCATTGATGTCTCTCATAGTCGATAGTGGTAAATCATCATCTTCAGAGTCTGTGTATACAGTAGCAGTATTCAGACGGGTAGCCGACGTTTTTGTCTCATAACGTATTGATCCTATCTTGTAGTGGTCACATCCATCAGGTGTGCAGAAACAGCTTAATGACTTCATAGTTACTGTGTTAGGAGTGTAAGCTGAACCTGTCACTTGATGCACCAATAGTGTGCCCTTAAAGGTAACCATCTCAGATATCTTTTCGTTAATAAAGTTTGTATCTGTTATTCGCCAGAGATGTCCTGGTATAAGAGCTGCTGTGGTG